>JASAMZ010004741.1:0-14466 GCA_030248115.1 Linhomoeus sp. GSCO2_2 | reverse complement strand
TACGTACTTCGTTCAGCCGTGCTATTTGCTCAGGGAAAATCAAACGTGAACGCATCGCGCGTTTTAGAAAGTCGACAAGACAAAGGTCGAGAAGCTAGTGGCGGCCTATGACAGCTTCAACGAACAAGAGGAGCAGTACATTGCCATCGCCAGAAAGATCATTGTAAGCGACATTGAATTGAAGATTGTGTTATTAGCCAGTAGCTGTCAATTTCTAACCTTTTGCAGGGCATCAAGAAGGAGAAGGAGCTAAAAGAGGGCACGGCAGCGAGCACATCTCATGAACACAGCCAGCCGTCGTACCCGTCCGATGAGACCAATTCTGCTTCCAAAGAGGTTACAAAACCAACTGAAGCTGCTGAAGTTGCCACTGGAAAAGACTCTGCAGAGGATCTGGCCAACCTGGAGACACTCAAGCAGCAGAGGGACCTACTGAGACAGCTACTTCAACAACAGAAGATGGTAATACGCACATTCAAAATTGTAACAATTGGTATGTTAGTAAGATTTGCCTTCATTAATGACATTTTCATTCATGCTTATGTTCATGACTTGTCATGCTGTGATCTGCATAACGCATCCTTATGTTTGCTTCAGATGCACGCTATGCAGGCTCAACAGAAACTGGTGGCCATCCAACAGAGCCAGGAGGCCGAGCAGGTCAAAGGCGAGCGAGAAATGGCGATTGACCAAGGTTGGCAAAACACTTTTTTGCTCATTTTTTTATTGATTATTGCCATGTATCGTGGTATCTCAACGACAACTTCAGTGTCACAAGAACTGGAAGAGGTTGAAGCAAAGAAACGGGAACTGGCTGAACTCAAAGCGAGAGTGCATGCAATGAAAGCCATGGAGAAGGGAAATGAGCCTCTGGAAAGTGAAATCGCCCTAGCAAGCGAAGATTCAGTCATCTAGAACTCTTAGCTATTTATACCCATTAGCTTCTAGAATTTCTTATGAATGTGTGTGCATCTCATCTTATTTCCCCCAATGCCAAAGTCGTTGCACAACTGTTGGCTCCCATCAAGTCGGGTTGAGGTGTGCAGAGGAGGGCATTTGAAAGGCAAAACGCCCGGCACAACTGCTGGTCGTTTGTCAGTCGTCAACGCTAGGTGTACTTGCGCTGACCCCCCTAAACAACTCAACGTTGCGCTGCCCTGTTTTGAAGAAATAGTTTATAAGGCCGTACTCTGGACGCGGCGTAGGTAAGGTAGGTACGCGTTTTGTCAATGATCAAAGACTTTCAGACCAGATTCGCCATAGGTACAGGCATACATGGCTGTGCTGTGCAATAGTAAACAACAAGGTGAAGTACTGGACCGAGTCGTCCCTTTGGTCATCAAGTCTTTGTTTTATTGTAGGCAACTGCACGCCTTGCTGTACCTTACCTATGCCATTATTCTAAGCTTGGAACATCTTTAGGTCATTAAGGTTAGGTCGTGGAGCTAAGGCAATTAGGCTTGCGTCATGTAGCTTAGGCCATCAAGCTTAGGTCATGTAGCATATGCCGTTAGACTCAGGTCGTGTAGCTCAACCCATAGGTCAAGTAGCTTAGGCCTGTAATTGCACACACGCTGATCCTTCTTTCTACAGGACCTCACCACGGCGCCTCCAGCCAAGAAGACGCCACGCTCTCCAAAAGCTGGAGAGTCTAACCAACCCCCTCCAAGGCCACCAGAAGACGCAGCAGCCTCCAAAAACAACACCCAACCTACCAAGGATGAAGCAAAAGAAGAGGAGGAGGGCAAGGAGGAGAGACTACAGAAGTTGAGGGAGAAGCTGGCAGAGTTGAAGGCCCAAAAGGGGGAGGTGGAGGCCTTCATGGAGGAGGTGAATAAGAGGACTGATGTGCAGGGCAAGAAGGTGGCTGAAACCATAGCCAGCATGAGGGACATCACCAAAGGGATGGAGGAAAGGGAAGAGGACAGTGGGGGTGAGTGGGAGGGCAAGGGCTTTGCTTGTTTATCAGGTTTATGTACAGGTGTAGTAGTCATTGCTTGGTATGCTCCATCAAGGCCCAATGGCGTAAACATGTTGTACACATTAATGAGTCTGCCACTTGTGTACACTATTATGTAGCTACCCTAAGCCTCATGGCGTAGCCATTGATGCAAGACTGGACAGCTAGTGTAGTTGCTAGAACGTGAAATAGCAAGTTCTATGGCCAAACCCTTCAAAAGAGATGTGTCGTTCAGCAGCTTTGCCCTCTGACGTCCTAGAAGAAGCTGCTGCAGCTCCTGATCCAAACCAGGAAGAAGCCCTGAAGGAACAATTAAGGTGACTGTTCTCAAGTTCAGGTCATTTCACCTAAAGTGTCATTAAGTAAGACCACTGAACTCACTTCAGACAGCTCAACGAGACCAAGGAGCGTCTCATGAACCTGCAGTCGATGGTGAAAACAGTGCAGGAGGCCCAGGACAGAGGAGAAGAAGTGCCGGCGGAACTACAGAGCAGGCTCTGCGAAATGACGGACGAGATAGGGTCAGTTTTGACAAATTATAGCTTCTTACAACGTACATAGAACAATGGAAGATTATGGTGTTATTTTCCAGTCAAGATCTGACTGGACAGCCTGAGCCATCCGCAGAGGACGATTACAGGCAAGGGTGACTGTATGGGAGAGTCACTCTTCGCGATCTGTCATATTCCGTATTATATACTTTAGATTGCAGTATGAGACAAAACTGAAAGAGCAACAAAATGTTCTGAAGAATTTGGAAGAGGAAAGGAATAAGTTGACAGCCATCAAGAATGAGTTGATAGAGCTCAACCGCTCCAAGGATGTGGCGATTGGCAGTGAGGTCGGTGATCTGATACACATAAATGTGGTTTCTGAAGATGACTGTCACCACTGTTTCAGGCAGCGGCAGCCAGTGGAGCCGAGACTTCAGATTCCGAATTCGGTACTGTCAGAGACATAGTACATTTTGCGACATCTCAAGAAATCCCAACCCCTGTACAATTTCAGCCGAGCAGCTGGCCGTCCCTTCGTTGCCTGGGGCCGTTTCACCCTCTCAGAGGGCCTCCACAAGCCAGAGGGGAGACACGCCTGCAGATCCCACCACAAGACAGACCAGAAGGACCCCTCAGCCAGATCTGCAGCAACAGTTGCTCAGCCTGCCTGGCTTTCCTGTGAGTGGAATATGAAGGTTGTGCTATCGTCTGTCACACTCACACGCTTCTCCCAAACTTGTTTTCCATCTTACACGAGCCTGCGTAATCTAGTGTAGACGATTGTTGAATTAATGGATAGGGAAAACAATGGCCCAATGTCGCTAGACCCCAATCGAAACCCTGTCAAAGTTATTGGTCGGTACGTAGGGGAATCAGTTGCTTTAGATAGCCGATTCACAATGAGTCAAAGTCCTCGTTAAGGGTTTAGGCTGAAACTGAGCCTTAAACTCTAGCACTTGGCAGATACTGAGTTCACAAGCGATCAAGCTGATTCTGTATCGCAGTAAACAATACTGTGTCGTCTAGCGAACCAGATACAGATTTCGCCTGAATACTAAATTGAAGTCAACGTTTTTGGAGATGGCTGGGACACAAGGTACGAGCATCCCCGATGGTACATACATATGTTGTCATCAATCACCCCTCTACCCCTTCAGCGAGCCAGAACCGCCAGCGCGTCCAGCAGCCGACGTGGCAGCTTCGTGGGCAGCGAAGTCCAACTGGAACACCATCTCTCCTCCATCAGGAACATCTTTGAGGAGGCTTCAGCGATTCCTGGGGAGGACCCTGGAGAGTCGGCCAGTCGCATGGGACTGCCAATGGGAGGCCAGCAAAGCCTCCTGTTGCAGCAGCAGCAGCAGCAGCAGGTGGTGTTGTGACGTTTCTGGCATGCACAGTCAGCCAATACCGACAACACATTAATAAAATGTGCTGGTGCTAAGCAGAACTACTGTAGGTAAGACTAGCCATGGCCACAGATGCTAAACGGAGCCCTACATCTAAAACTAAGCAAAAGCTGCACTCCACTTGCAGGCCCAGGCCCAGCAGCAACAGATGCTGGTGACCAGTGGACTCTTGGCCTGTCAGCAGCAGCTGCAGATGCAGCAGATGGAGATGCGCCAACTGCAGCAGAGCATCCTCTCCATGAGTCAGCTGATGCAGCAGCAAATGGCCTTCTACATGGGCCAACAGGGTATGGTCCCTGGGACCCCTGGGCCATCTGGGTTGGGCCAAGTCCACGAGGGACCACTGGCGGCCTTCCCAACTCCAATGATGTCAGCTCCTCACCCAGTGATGCACGGGGCACCGATGGGGCCTCATGCCATGGCGCCTGGTTATCCAGCGGCGCCAAATCCTGACTTCCAGAACTATGACAGCCGGGCCAACAGCAAGAGCTCTATGGGCAGCTTGTTCGCTCCAGTGGCGCCAAAGCTTCCAAGTCAACAACCCAAGCCTTCCGTAGTGGAACAGCGCCCCCAAGCGGACAACTGGAGAAACTCGCTAGGAAGTTCGTCCATCGAGCCTCAAGGCGCTCCAGTGCCACCCATGCGGCAGAGCAGCTTCAGTTCTATGAACTTCGAGGGGAACTTTCGACCGGTCTACTGTGAGTCTGGACTCTTATGCAATGATCATTGGCGTTGATTGATGGAATATTCAAGGAAGTCACACTGGCAAACTTAGGCTAACCTAAGCCCAAGTGTAAGCCTAAACCTGAGCCTAAGCCTACAGTGTATCTCTAAGCCTGGACAAAAGCCTGAGCACAAGCCCATTAGGCACTTAGACTTCAAAACTTCGCAGGTTGTTGTCTGCTTTTAAATTAGGCCATTGCCAGCCGTCTTCCCGATACCACTGCATGCATAATACATTCTCGTCTACAGTCGGCGGCCGACGCGACAGCGCCATGACCGACGCCACCACTGAGACGGACATCTGCGGCCTGGTCGACACCACTGAAGCTTCAGGGGTAATGACCTCTGACTCCAGCTCTGAGTTGAGGCGACTCACAGCGGGAGGTCCCAACTACCGCCAGTACCATCAGCACCATTTGACGGAGCAGGATGAAGTAGAGGAGAATAAACTGGTGCTGAGAAACGCCAACAAGAATATGACCAGGCTGGAGAGGATGAAGGGCAGCCGGCTGGGAAGGTGGGTTCCGATCAGGGGTGACCATAGAAACTGAAACTAGTTTCAGTTTCAGTTTCAGTTTTTTCGCCCGGCCTCAGCCGGGCGACACCCTACGAGAGCTCGGCGTGCGTGCGTACGTGCGTACGTACAGTCCCGTTTGGAAATAACGCCTCGAAAAACGCGTTTGCGTTCTAAGCGCGTTTTCATGCAATATATGCAAATTTCTTGATTGAAAAGCGTTCAACGGATTGAAGGCACATCGTGTTGGTTTGTTTGGCTTATTTATGGCCTTGTAAACCTATTGGTGGTCTTTCCTTGCTTTGATTTCTTCAAAATCTGCGAATTGCTAAAGCTGATTGAGTATCGAAAATTTATGGAAATTCTGGTCGAAATGTGCGGTCATCTTGCGTCCTATAGTCGTAACAACCCATAAAGACAAGTTTTCTATCCTTTTGACACACTCCGATTACCGAATTTGGCATAGAACGCAACAAAACGCATCTCAGAACGCAAACGCGTTTTGAGAACGCAACAGGGCGTTATTTCCGGACGGGACTGTACGTGCGTTACGCTCTTGGATCTCAGCGCTGGAAAGTCGTAGAGAGACGGTCTTCGGCTCTATGGATAGATCTCGACTCACTGATCATTCCGCTAATAGAAGTCAAGATTCAAAAGTTTGAATTTCGCGAGTTACAGTAACCCGAAGGTTCAAACTGAAAACGGCTCTAACTCGCTCGTCTTACGTCGTAGAGCGGCGTGCTACAGGTCAACTAAACGGTCTCGACGCGCTCTTTCATGCGGCTGCAAAAGTTTTGTCAATTACGCAAACACGCACCGCCGAAAACGCCATTCTCGACATTTTTACGCTAAAATCGTTCTAACTCGCTCAACTTGCGTCGTAGAGAGACAATCTCAAGGTCAGTGGATAGCTCTCGACTCGCTGATCATTTGTTCTCCCATTGGTCGAAACTCAAAAATTTGAATTTCGCGAGTTACAGTAACCCGAAGGTTTAAAGCGCAAAACGGCTCTAACTCGTCTGTCTTGCGTCGTAGAGAGGTGATCTTGAGCACCTTGGATAGCTCTGGACTCATTGATCATTTGTTCTCCCGTTGGTCAAAACTCAAAGTTTGAATTTCGCGAGTTACAGTAACCCAAAGGTCCGAAAACGCAAAACGGCTCTAACTCGCTCGTCTTACGTCGTAGAGCGGCGATCGACACGTCAGGTGAAAGCTCTCGACGTGTTCTTTCATGCGGCAGCAACAATTTTAACATTGCGCAAACACGCACCACGGCAAACGCCATTCTCGAGATTCGAACACTAAAATCGCTCTAACACGCTTGATTTGCGTCGTTGAGAGACGATCTCGAGCTCAGTGGATAGCTCACGACTCACGGATTATTTGCAAAACTTGCTCTGTCATATGTTTGGCAAAACTTTGACAAGTTTTTGTCACTTTTTTAAAAGCGTTGCTCAAAAGAGGGATTTTCTTGCTCTAAAAACCAAATCCCGGGCGATATCAATATTGCTAAGCAATACCCTCTTGCGAAGGGGGAGCTCGTGAAGCGGAGCAATACGGGCGATGAGCTCTCGCACTCTCTGCAGAAAGAACGAAACTCTATGCAATGTCAGTCAGAATACAAACTCAACTTTTTAATACCGGAGCTTGTTATAAATATACTGAAACTGAAACTGAAACTGAATCTAAAATGGTCAGTAATATTGAAACTGAAACAAACTGAAACTCCACGAAAGGAATCAGCATTGGTGCAATACTGAAACTAGTTTCAGTGCGCACTACTGAAACTAGTTTCAGTTTCAGTTTCAGTGTTTGAGGCCTATGTTTGGTTCATCTTAGGTTGATTCGGCACTTTGCTTGATTGACAATGACGAAAAAACTTTGAATGCACCTTATGTATGGTAATCAGCAACGCAGCAACGCATCCATGCGAGATTGCACGTGCGCTTTACAGCCGCGAACAGCGTACTTATACTGAAACTCAGTTTCAGTTACTGAAACTGAAACTCAAGAAAATTCTTTACTGAAACTGAAACAGAAACTGAAACTAGAAAGAAAACTGGTACTGATACTGAAACTGAAACTGAAACTAAATCAGTTTCTATGGTCACCCCTGGTTCCGATCAGAGCGCACTACTAACTAACTCCTCAAAACAACTGCTGAGTCGAATATTGTTAATCACACACACGGCTTCAGAATGTCCGATCGGTCCTTTGACGAGCTAAGAGAGAGCATCTATGCTGAAGTGGCCACCCTCATCTCGCAGAACGAGCAGAGGCCCGCTTTCCTGATTGACCTGTTCAAGGAGCTTCAGGTGTGTAGTGGCCAGATGGATGTACATGTTGATGGAGGTTGGAGGGTGGATGAGTTGAATGATGGGGGGGGGGGGGGGGGGGGGGGATTACGCGTGTGTCACTGGCTGATAGTGTGGGTGAGTAGCAGGTGAGTATACACCTACATATACTTTCCGATAAAACTGGGTACCATAAGTAAAACTTGCCCAGCTTTTACCCGCTGGTACTTCAAATTCCGGCGAATTCCAGACCGATTAAGTGCAACTGGGTATCCTCAGTCAAAATAAGCTGTGTAAAGCTGGTGAGTACTTACCCAGCTTTGGATTGCCATAACTTGTCAACAGTTGAGCGGCTGGCGAACTGGCGTGCCCAAATCTGAACTCCCTTCACGTCGTTTAGCTGCTGGGCAACGAGTATCTTCGCGAACGCGCTCTGGGCGCCATTCGCGACCTGCTGAGTCGCTACCTGGGCAATGGGACCACTGGAACGCACACGGCTGAAGAGGACGACGTCGACCATGAAGAAGGCCATGGGACCACTGAAGCCATGGCTGAGACTGCTGAAGAGACCATGCAGAATGGAGAGGTGGCTGAGGAAAGGGAGGAAGAGGAGAGGGTGGAGGTTGGTTGCACAATATACGCGCTTTAGTTGCAGTAGGACAATAGTACAGTATACATATGATATATGCGTATGAGTGACGCATAGCAGCAGTCTGCAGATACGGTAGGGGCACTATTAGAGCCCAAAGTGGGTGAGGAGCGAATCTGAAATGGGCGCTGCTTATTGTAGTCTTTGCATCGATCGCATTCTACTTCAGAACGACTCGCCGAAACGATGCGTCGGCAGCGCGCCCGTGGAAATCGAAGTCACCTCCGCCGACCCCACGAGCGACGACGATACGGTAGGTCGTTCTCTGTATTCTGGCGTATTCTGCTGTGCGTGTTGCGTCTTTTCCATGAAAAAACGTATTGCCCGCCCAAGACGGGCTAAGTGAATTCTTTGCCACAGTCTTGGATGAGGGTTCAAGGGGAGTTTTCAAATGCTATTTGAAAATTCGAACCGAACCCCAAAAGCTGGGCCGGGCGTTCACTTGGCCCGGGTAGGGCTCCGGGACTTTTGGCCG
Source organism: Linhomoeus sp. GSCO2_2 (assembly GCA_030248115.1). NCBI lineage: Eukaryota > Metazoa > Nematoda > Chromadorea > Monhysterida > Linhomoeidae > Linhomoeus > Linhomoeus sp. GSCO2_2. The sequence continues at coordinate 5,951 of JASAMZ010004741.1, read as the reverse complement.
GGGGGTAGGGTTCCCGTACCGGCCGGGTAAGCGGGCGTGTCGTTCCGTTGCGGCTGGGAGACATTTTGGTGTTTCGCTTCCACACGCATGCGTGTCCATGGATGTTTGGTTTGCGTTGCCTGCATGCGGTGCGTGTTTTATCAATTACGGTTGCTGCTTATGACAAACCCATGGAATTCCTATTTCAGGCCAACGCCACGCGCCGCAAGACCCAGCGAAAGCACATTGAAAAGGTGCGAAACATCGTTACACACAGCAAGTGAGTAACAAATCTGTAATGAAATTACAGGGCTCCAAGAAAGTGTCACCACATCGCGAGAGCAAAGCGAGAAGGCACTACCGTAACGCGCGCGTTGGAAACAACACCAGACGACTGTCAAACGACAGTACTTCAACTGCCAGCGAGATTGAGGAGGTAAATTTCTAAAAACAATTCAACTTAGAAAGGATATTTTGCGCTCGGTTTGGAACCGATGATCAGTGATTTCTCGTGTGTGCGTGACATGATTTTACCAAAGTTTGGCGTGTGGACTGTGCGTGTTGCGTGTTTCAGGGCTCGCTGACCGTACCCGGGCAAGCCAACGCCATTCTTGTGCCGAACGCGAAGTTCGAAGAGCAAATGAGTGGTCTGATTGGGGAATTTGGCGCCATGATCGCCGAGAGGCAGGGGGCCGTATTGAACGAACAGGTTTTGTAATAAAAAAACTGGAAGTTCGCGTAAATAAGTCCATTTTTTAAATTCAGACCCTGCTATACCTGCGCAACATGACCCTCTCGATGGCCGAGACCAAGTTCCTGGCCGAGGGTGGGCGTTTTTTCGGCGCGATTTTCAAAAATTCAAAATTTTGAGTTTGGCGCAGTTTCTTACACAAACAGGCGGCGCCGACGCCGACTTCTTCCGCCACCAGCTCTCGAGCATGCTGGACGACACGCTGGCCAAATACGCCGGCATGGGGTGGGTATTGTATTTGTATGTGTCGCAGGGCTATCTGCAACCCAGGGCTATCCGCAACCATAGTACTACGAGAACGCAGTCGTCAATAGCCCTAGGGCTATCGACGACCGCGCGCTTTGTCCCGCCTCCATCAGATAAGGGTGTCCCTTCGCGGCCCGTTAACCCTTCTGTCACGGCGATGTAACACAATTGGCACGTAACAGCAAGGCGGTCACAAATAATCGCAGAGAATCACATTAATTGTGGCTGAGCTACATACACGCAGTGCATTGCAACAGCTACGCACTGCAATTTGCAAATTGAGGCGATCAAAATGTCCGTCTTGGGTGGAGTTTCTAAACGGAAGATCGTGGTAAACAGTACTACAAAAGACAGACAACCCAATTATGACTGGCGGAAGATTCTCATTTGGAGCCAGGTATTTGGTTCTCATTTGGAGGCAGGCAGGTCCCCAAAGATGTTTGATTCGGCGTCAGGTTCAGAGGCTTCTTCCTTGTACAGTCATCAGCGTAAATTTCTGAAGTGCGATTTTGACTAACCCAAATTCGTAGGGGCACCCTTATCTGATGTAGAAGGGATAAAGCGCGCGGTCGTCGATAGCCCTAGGGCTATTGACGACTGCGTTCTCGTAGTACTATGGTTGCGGATAGCCCTGGGTTGCAGATAGCCCTACGACATATGCATGCATATAGCGCTTAGGCAAACCTCCTCCCCCTCACCCTACCCCCTCCCACTCTTCGCCGCTGTAATTTTGACCGACATATCTCACGTTGTAACCTTCCCTCCCCTCCCCTCCACAGGCATCTCTCTTGACACCCATTCAATAATTGCCATAAGTCAGTCACTTATTTTCGAATCTACCGACTTTCGGATTAGAACCGCAGAGACTAGTGACCGCCATGTTTAGCCCACCAGTCACCCCCCCCCCCCCCCCTCCCCACCTCCTCTCAATCACCCCCATCCTCCACCCCTCGTCTCATCCCCCCCCCCCCCCAACTTCTGTATCCCCCCCCCCCCCGATTCCAGTCTGACCCCCTCCACAATGGAAGAGCTACGCGCTGACGTTGGTGAAGCTCTGAAGAATGAGTTGGGTTTCTTCGTCCTGATGCGCAGCATAGACAGCGCCGACGCCGACAGTCTGCGGGCCGCGAACAAGGCCCGTAGACAGAGCCTGATCATGCAGACGGAGCAGGAGCTGAGGGTGGGTGGGGTAGTGCTGTTTTGTCTGGACAGTGGACTGGCACTGAATTGGAATTAGACAATGAGTTCAGAACGCGCCTTGACCTAGAATTTCCAACGTATACGACAGCTGTACTCTACACCTACCTACCAAGTACAACGGAACATTACAACCGTCACATCACAACGACAACACATTCTATGCTCTCAGGTGATCGAGAGCCAAAGCCGCTCGCGCCGCAACACGCCCCAACCCGGCAGCGTCCGCGCGGCCACCCCTGCCGCTAGTAGCCAGACCGACCTCAAGGAGAAGGCTTCGGCTACTGTAGTACCAGATTCGAAATTTGAATCGCCCGCCAAAAAGGACAGTAGCGAGGAGGGAACTGGCAACTGGGAAGAGGTGCCGAGTGTCGGCAGCGAGATCTTCGAAGACGACGCGGTCGACGACGCGTAGAGGAGTACTGTAGTTTAGAGGGTTCGAATTTGCGTCGTCTTAGTAATTCATTGCTCACGTACGTCGCGGTGCCTTTCGACGAAAACAAACGTGATTGGATTGCTTCATAGAAAGTGCCTTGAAGAGTGCAGCTTCGGCCTTCTGTCGCGTTTCACTCATTGCAATGCCTATTGTATTGTTATTCTGTCTCTGTGCTACTTCCTGTTCACTTACCATTATAGTACGTCGGTTTGGAGAGACAAGAAGGATAAAAGAAACCACTTATCGAATACGCGTGTCCGAACACAAGCGCACGCGAGCTCCTCCTGGAACGCACTGATTGATTATCCCTGGCCGTCGTAGCGGTGCGTGTTGCGCCTTTGCGTTTCGAATGCACGCCAAATCTCGCCGCGCGCGCCCACTTTGGAATGGCTCTCCTCTCTTTCCCCTTTCTAACGTTGTATAGCAGTCGCTATAGCAGTGCGCGCTCCTCGCTGGGTAACAACAACAGCTGTGCGGCGCGGCCGAGAGCGCGAAAACGAGGCACTGGCCTTATGTCCTGCCACCCCCCCCCCCATCCTATCCGTTTGTAAGGAAGATGGGGGGGGGGGGGGTGGCAAAAATCGATGGCCACGTGCTCGCTCGCCGGCCGAAGCAGCTTTGTGCCTTGTGGAGATAGGACGAATGGGGGGATAGAGAGATAGGTTGTGTTTCTCCCCCCCCCCCCCCCTCCTTCCTTCTCTATCTACTAGGCAGTGTGCGTTACATGGACGTCTCGCACGGCCAGCGGCAGCTCTCGGCAGCAGTAGGTAGGCGCGCGTTCGCTGAGGGCTGGTTCTTTGCCCTATTATGCGCGCTCCGCCGCCCCCGGAGCTTGTTCGGAGCGGAGTTCTGGAGGGCGCAGCTAGCTGCCTGCCATGCCACAATCGTAGTGGCCACGCGTGGAACGGGCAACAGTAAGGGCCGTCAGCGTAGATGGTCAGCTTGTGGCGTGGCACACTGTCCTTTGTGGTCTCTGGTCCGGCTTCCTTGGACCCACCACGACTTGATTGATCTCCGTACATGGAACTCACGCTTTGGCACAGTGGCCTGTTGGCCTGAACACCTGTTTGGCTGTTGCAGACGCTGCTCAGTTAGCAGATTTGCGTAGGCGACGTGTGATTCTGGAAAAGTCCACACGCATTGTACCACTGATAAGCTTCAGTGAGTGGGTGATGAACTAGTGAGTGGGTGGTGAACTGCGTGGATGCTAGAAACCGACCCTTGACAGATGTGGCTAACATCAGTGGCACCTGCCAACCTGCCAAACCATTCCCATGTTGATTTAGTGTAGTAGCTTGTACAATTCCGCGAAGCGAGTTACACCACTGCAACACAGGTTCGGCTCGGTGGGTTGGTAGGTTACTTTGACGTTTGCCATCTTCTATATGCGCGCAAGCTGTGATCTTACCTACTGTTCGTACGACCTTCCGAAGTCGAATGTATGACCAACTTCGTTGCACAAAAGCTCTTTCTTCAGCACGGCGGGGCTGGCACTACACCAGAGCTCCTTGTGCGTGCAGTTCAGATAGCGCCGGCGCGAGACATGCTGTCCCACCTCCGCCAACGACCTTCTCTGCCGTCCTTACTCCTCTGACGAACAAGCACAAACAACTACAACCTCTGCACAACGACTTCTGGTCGGCGTCGGCGGACGATGCGACGCATGCGCAAAGGGCCGAGCGGCGAAGGCGCGGGCGCAGGGGGCGTCGCGGCGGGGGAGAAGCTGAAGCTCACTTCGCCCGGCTCCCCAGCCAAGAGGCCCCATCCGCACTCGTCCGGCAGCCGGCATATGCAGCTGCAGCAGATCGAGAGGGACAACAACGTGAGTACTTTTTGCATTCAACGCATTTAGTGCGCTCAACAACGTTCAACGTGCGCATTTTTGCTGACCGGTGTGTCTGATTGACTGCTTGGTTGATGGGGTTGGCTTAGGCCGAAGTGTTGGTCAAAGGAGAAGATTACGCCCTTCCTCTGCGACGGGAAATACCCTATCGAATTCGCGCTCGAGGCGCGACATATGCCACGGCGCCATTTCCCGTTACCTCCCGCTGCGCCAAAGGCCATTACGCGTATCCGTCCACCGCCTGTCTTTGTCGGACGGTCCGCTGCCGTCAATCAGTTGTTCCCACCTTTGTCCCCTTGTTGCCGCCGTCCGCCTTTCATCTGTTGTACCAGGAGACACAAAGGCCCTTGTTGCTGTTGGTGGTGACTACCGCATGCACCCCCCCCCCCCCCTTGGCGCTGTTTCAGTGAGATGAAAGTAATCACAAACAAAAAGACATCTGCTGCCGCTACTGTCACTGACATCTGTGCTCTGTGGCGTCAGCGTTTGGGCCAGTCAGAGGCAGGAAATCGAATTCAGGGAAGGGATAGACGACGGCAGCCCGACGAATATCGCATTCGCATGACGGTTTCATTAAGCGTCTCTGTGCGCCACGCGAAGCGCCAATGCCTGCGTTGTCGATAACTCCAACGCGTGGCAAAAACACGCGAACGCTATCCAAGACAATCGTTTTATGGGCTTGTTTTGAACGTCCACTCGAAAAAACGGAGGCAGACATCAGGACGACAACTGGTGTTACCGCTTTGGCGCGGTGAATAGGCTTTCTGGCAGCCGTAGCGGACCCAAAGATAGCGCGCCAGTCTCCGCAAGACGCAGCAGCGGCGCTGATTGATGATCGAAGAAGGCTGCGGCGCAGTTTAAAGGGTGTGTACGCTTTTCGGGAAGAAAAAGAGGCGGCGAATTCTTCTTTTTGGCGCCGCCATCCGTGTAGCAGGGGTGTTCCAAGCTAACGGTTCCTGGTGATTCACAAAGGGTTAACAACAGCTACTGGAATTGCCGCGCCCCTAGGCGAAAGGCGCGTCAAGTCACGCGCCTCGCTCCATCCCATTCCCCAGTGGTGTTGCGCCGCCGCCGTCGTCATTTCAACGCATATTCCTATGCGACACACAGCCTCGCCTCAGCTCGCAAATGGAGCCCCGCGCACGCCCGCACCAATTTCAATAAGCACTAAGCGCAGGAAGTTTGCTCAACGGGAATGAGAAAGGGGGTGGGTCTATCGAGTTGCGCATTCAAAACATTTCCGCGTCCCCATGGGAGACTGTTTGTTGTGCTAGGCTCAGGCCATTTCAAATCAAGCAATGCACATCGATGCTGGACGGATTATTAACATAGAACAGTGTTCATTTCATTCAGCCGATGTACTCTGTACGCAGCATGCACCCAAGCAGTCCAGGGTACCTGAGTATTCTAGAGTGGATCGTCGAAACACAGACAGAGTATCAGGCAGAGTTGCAAAATTGGATCAGTGTGAGATGCGTACTACGCAATACTGATACTTA
>JASAMZ010004740.1:0-22438 GCA_030248115.1 Linhomoeus sp. GSCO2_2 | reverse complement strand
CGAAAAATCCATGCGAAACACATTTTTGATTAAGCACGAATTTGTTTTGGCAGGAGAATAAGCAACACGTCGCAATTCCAAATTTGCCAGTTGGTCTCGCAACGATTCGTATTTGATAGCGAAATGCAAACCACCGAGTTGCGGCACTCTATGCTTTCAGCGTTAGGAAAGTCTAAACAACGCTACGCTTCAGAGCCGCTCATCATTACGCTGCGTCACAGTCAGATACGGTAGCCAAAGATTGCGCACTCGTCTTTTTGAAACGACACAATACAGTACGTTGCTTTGCGCGACATATATTGTTTGAATCTGCATACACAACACGCGTCGCTTCGGAAAAACAACCTAAACAAAACTTGAAAACCTTTCGAATTTTGTGCGTTTTCTCCCCAAAATGAGCGCAAACGACGCTCCGAACTCCTCCCACAACTCAGAGCAACTCAGTAGCACCTCTAGCGACACATTACTCGCACTCTTCGGCGACTCACTCAACGAGAGCGCTCGCTGCGTGTGTTGCAGCGCCCTTTTGAGCTCAGTGTACGTTGAGGACGCCGAGTGCCCCACTCCCTCCCCCGACCCCACTCCTGTGGGAGGAGGGGAGGGGGCAATAATAGCAACCTCTTTGATGATATTCTGGAGGCGACCACCCGCCGAGCCGTCAACATGTGCTTGGCGGTGGGTGTGAAAAATTGTGTAAAAAATTGAAAATTTGAATTTTTCTGGAATTGGGAGGCCCCTATGGGAGGGGTGACTCACTCCCCACCCCCCTCCCCTCCCCTACCGTACTCCCCCTCCCCCTATCCGAGTGAAAATCCCCTCGCCCCTCCCCTACCGTACTCCCCCTCCCCCAAACGAGCCGAAATATCGCTCGCCCCACCCCTACCGTACTCCCCCTACCCCAATCGGAGTGAAATATCGCTCGCCCCTCCCCTACCGTACTCCCCCTCCCCCAAACGGAGTGGAATATCGCTCGCCCCTCCCCCACCGTACTCCCCCTCCCCCAAACGGAGTGAAAATCCCCTTGTCCCTCCACCACCGTACTCCCCCTCCCCCAAACGGAGTGAAAATCCCCTTGTCCCTCCCCAATCGGAGTGAAACTCACCCCCGTCCAATAGATTCGCCTCCGACGCGTAGTCCCCCCCTCTGTGCGCCGGGGCTGGAAGGGAGTTTGGCGGACAGAAGGGGCGTTATTTGAGTTAATTAAATTATTTAGGTATAATAAATAAAAATACGACTTATCTAATAGGGGAGCCGTCCCTGTGAGTCTTGCGCCCGTACGCCGAGAGGGTGCGCTTATTAGAGACCCTTAGCTCTCCAGAACAGCCCAATTGGACCGCTTAGGCTTAGAGGAGCGCACTCCTTCCCTTGGGCTTTGGGAATTCCCAGCACTTTTCACAGAAAACTTTTCACCAGGCTTGCGTCCTGCAATCTACAGCCACAGTTTGAATCTGGCGGAAAATCACGCCCACACCGGCCCGAAAACAAGTACCGGCCAGAAACCTCCTATGCTTCAGCACACCGTCCGAGAGCATACACTCACAGGCTTAGGCTTATAGAAGGGGGTGCGTTTATTAGAGACCCTTAGGCTGACCAATCAACTCACAGCCTTAGGCTTAGGGGCCGAAAGACTCTGCAGCACTTTTCCCCGCAGCACTTTTCACTGCAGCACTTTTCACGGAAAACTCGTAGCACTTTTCACGAATAAGACACTCTATACTACTTGGGGGCAATGTTTCGCTTGATTGGGATTGGGGACTAGGAGCCGGTTCCTCTGCTAGACTAGTGAGATTAGTGTAGTAACAATTTGTTCGCCAATTAGCTTATGGTATTCGTTGTCGACGGGCTCCGCTTGGCACACTGCCTTGATGGCGACATTTCTGACTGCGTAACGTTCCAAAATCTCAAGTTGAGTTTTGGGGTCGTCAGTTTGCTAAGCGAGTCTGCGATTCGTTCGTGTACTGCAGGTCTTGTCAGGTGGTGTATACATTGGTACGGTAGGAACTGCGATCGGGTCTATGATCTAGGTGTGTAGATACCTTGGTTGGTGTGTACCACGTCGATTGCAGGGCAGAAGATTATTAAAACATTCACGACAAACACATGTGGCTGGGAATCAGGCGATAGTAGAAAAAGAACAAGAGCGAAGCTACTGAACAGCCGCTGTGAGACGAGAACGAAAGCATATTTCAGCAGCACAAAGAACAAAGGCAATCTTACACTCGCGGAACCGTCGGCTACGTACCTACCATCGTCGTGCATCCAGCGATTTGCGTCAGATCAGGTTGAATGAAAGGTAACAATCGACAGCTCAGTATCAACACATCGGCGGCAGAATTACGCTTCGCTCAGTGTCATTCTCAGCACCAGGCCGGTTGCACAGATGCGGTTACAGAAGTTAGCACAGGGCGACCAAAAGGGGTTTAGCAGTCGTCGGTGAAGGGATCCATGTATTTGTCGCTCTGACACGCCGCCTGGCCGCCCAGCAGTTTGATGCACTTCCCAGGCACCATTTTCATCTGAATTGAATCGTGGTGGCACATATGTGAGTCGCCTCAATTATATTCTGAGCTACCGAAATCCGAGAGCGAAGCAGTCGCACTTACTACTTTGACTGGGATGTGGCAGTCCTTCGCCGTTGCTGTGTCGTCGTCAGTTTGTGCGGATGATCTCTTGATTCTGCGCTCCAACTAAAAACGCGAAGAGCTGTTAAGCGGAAAGCTAGCTGTCAACAGGAGCAGGAACTTCATGTCAACAGGAACTTACGGTCATTGTGGTGGCGGAAAGAGTGGCGTCCAGAGCGAGCAGTAGGCAGAAGACGGTCGCCAAGCATTGAAGTAGAGTTGGCGCTGTTCCTATTCTGCTGCTGGAAGGCATCGTGGTCGCTGTTGGGCTCCGCACTCCTTTCCTGCTGGCTGTTGCCAAATTGCAACCTTGGCACTAGTCGTCGACGCTTTTATACGCTGAATTGTCACGAGGCGCACGTGGGGTGACGATTTCTATATGCGCGAAGTCGGCCCTAATCGTCGCCACTGGAGGTCGGGGGATCACGAGAAAAGATGACGAAATAAGCGCAGAGTGAGAGAGAGTGGCGTATGATTGGGAGACAGGGCCCCAATAATATGACTGAAGCGAGGTAGCGGGCGCCGAACCTCCCTCCCTCCTCTGGCCGATTCTTCGTTTGTTCTACGTAGGTGTGACCTTGGCGGCAATTACTATGCGCGAGACGCGCAGCTGCAGTCTGGCAGACAAAGACAGACAGCGGAAGCGGCGCCAGACATGAAGGAATGAGCAGCGGACCCGTCGGGTCAGTCTCAGAGGATGCGCGCCGCCTTGCCGTCGCCGCCACCGACCGAAGAAGAAGAGGGGCTGGACGGACGCTTGGGACGAGACTGCGACCGGCGACTTGTAGATTCGTCCTTTTGAGGTAAGGCGCCGTCCCTCCCCTCCCTCCCTTCCCTCCTTCCGCCCACTCACGTCATCGGAATGCGCCCGCCGTCGCTGGAAGGAAGGAAGGTAGGAAGGAGGGTTGAAGCCGCGTGGGGTGAGTGGGCCGCCTGCCAAGACGACAACAAGACGACGGAGAATGAATGGGGAATTGTCTAGACGGCCGCCAAACGAGCCGCGCCAAAGGACAAACCGTCCGCCTCAGCCAAGTCGATGGGTGGGCGCAGTCGGCCACGAACCCAATTTCAATTTCGGTTGCCGCGCCGCCGCCGGCTGCGCTTTGGCGAGCGGCCAACTCAATCGTCTCGACTGTCGGTGGAGACCTGTTCAGCGCCAGTAATTTGCCACTGGACGCCCTTGGCCTTTTGCGTCGGTTGCGTCATCCAGTGGCAATAGGGCTCTCACCGCCACGCCCTTCCTTCCAATCAGGAGAGGCGGCGCAAAGCGGTCGTTCTGCGGGAGGATTCATCGACTGTTCTCCCGCCCACGATCTACTTAGCGACCGCCGACCACGTGGTCGCCCCGATGACGACTCCGTCGTCCGACTAAGCCTCCTGCGAGATTGTCGGCGCGTGTCCTTTGGCGCTTCTGGGTCCGCCTCCTTGTTTACCAATCAACCGGAGGGTGACGCAAGAGAAGAACCTCGTGCCTCGCGGTGCTTCGTCCCATGATTCAGTTTTCGCTGATCGAACGCCGTAACGGAAACAAAACAAACAAACAGACAAAACGTGACTTTGTGTCCAATCGCCAGATTGAATACGTCACAGTTGCTTTTCGCCGTGACAAGTCGAGATCGAGACGTCGTCGCAGAGCGAACCGAAAACATGACAGTCGCGAGTGGTGCAGTGACGCAAGAAGGAAAGGGACTCAAACGGAACGTCTGCAGATTGCGTGCCGTGCATGTTTTGTTCCTCCTTGGACGATCAAAACGTTCCTTAGTTGTGATTCCGGGTGCATACGGAATATCGGAAATATTGTGTCCTTTAAATCTTGGAGTGCTATATTGTGGAAGTTGTCGCGAAGGCGAAGAAGGCGTCATGACAAGAAGAACCCAGCTGGCGCTGTCGCTTCTCGGCCTCCTCCTCTGCGTCGAGGGCGACCCGAGTAGCGGTGACAAGACGTCGTCAAGGGGGGCGACGTGCTTCAAGGGCGGCGTGGACCTGATGAGACTGATTCCATGTTCTTCCAAACGGTGCTCCATCACGCTCTCAAGGAAGGCCAAGACACTCATCGGCGGCTGTGTGGAAGAAGGAAAGAACCTCACCTGCAGCCGAAAGCCATACAGTCCTCCTCACTGGCTGTTGTCCTACTTGAGTGAGTGGTTCCTTGCTTACGGCATCCGCTATTTGTGTGTACATACCCACATGAATATGTACATACGTTGCCGTCCTCCACCTGTGTAAGGGTCGGGCGTTTCAGCTAAGAAGACACGGCCGAAGGAGGCTCGAACCTGGTGCTGCGAAAACGACGACGACGACGACCTGCCATGTAGCCATCCCTTCCAGTGGGTATGGCTGTGCGGCAAGCCCAAAAATATAGGGTGGTCTACGTGTCTCAGAAGTGAGAGCTGCGGCTACCAGCTGATTCTCCCCATGGCCAAGAGAGGGAGTTGGCGCGTCTCCAAGCCAGTCTGTGTCACTGCCGCCATCTGCTCGAACGTGAAGAACGCGCTGCTGGTGAACTTGACGACGAACGAAACGAGAGTTAGCTTCTGTCGGGAACACGGCGGTCGCAACTTCGTGCCATGGAACGAAACAGACACGGAACTAGCGAAGAGGGAGGCGCAACCGAAGATCCTGACGTTGTCGCAGTACACCGCGTGCCGAGTAGCGCCGTCGGCAAACGGTTCGCTCCATGGCTGTCGCAGTCACTGCTACCGCATGTACGACAAGCGCACTAATGAGGCGACGGCAGGTTGTGCGGACGGCCACGAGTGGATGGCCGACTTCTGCAAAGCTAGAGTTCGTAGATATGCGCGTATGAAGTAACCATTAGAAGACTGTTATAAGGCAGATGTACTTCAGATTTCCGAAGGAGCGCCGTGCGGTCTGGCGAGAGACATCGAACGAGGCGGGGACGACAAGGCGGTTTGCTGTTGCGAGGGGCCGCTGTGCAACGATGTCGATCGCTTCAAGTGGGTGGACGCCAGCAAGTTCGTCGAGCCGGCCACCGTTCCTCCCTGTGCGGTGCCACCAGTCTGCCGGCGTTGTTCCGACTGCCCCGAATGTCCGAGTCCCGCGGCACACTGCTTCCTGTCGACGGGTTCGCCGCATGAAGCGACGACGTCAACTCCTAGACCGACGAACGAAGGCGACGACGACGACGACACGGCGAACGCCGACGGCAGCTGCTATCCCTTACTCAACTGGGTCGTGCTGACAGCTGTGGGCGCCGCTTTGCTCTCCCTCTGCCTGAGCCTCGCCTTGGCCGTCTGCCTGACCCTGCGCGGCGCCGGCCGGATGAAGAGTTTGGAGGCCAATCACGACCAGGCGTTGACGGCGGCCAGAGACGACTACGAAGCGAAGAGTGGCCGGTTGGAGAACGAGCGCGCCGCGAAGGAAGACGACATCGCCCAGCTGCTGGCCGACAACCAGGCACTGCAGCTCCAGCTGGACACGCGGCGCGACCAGCAGCTGCTCTCGGTCGGAGGCGACGCCGTCTTGAAGGAGGAGCAGCTGCGCAACTGCCAGGCCGTCCTCAAGTTGAAAGAAGAGGAAATTCACGAGCTCCAGGCCCGAATCCAAGCGCTCGAAGCTGATCGAGGGCAGGGAAGCGAGTATTCCGGCCTCAACTCCTGGTTTGAAGAGGGGACCTCGCCGGGCTCGCAAGGAGCGGACGACGACGTCAGCCGAGAGGGGAAGCACGACTTCGAACGCGAAGACGCCGACGTCCAGTGATCTTGCCGAACCAACTACGGATAGCCGCATACATACACTTAGCGTCGTGACAGACCGCTTTCTCTCGTTCTGCCGCTTGATCCTTTAGGAAATATGGAACTTTTTGCCGATCATTTTGCGACACTATGAAAGACTTTTTGGCACTCCTCCCCTCCAAAAGGGAGGAGTGCTATAGTGATGGTGCGGATTCTGTGTAAATTCAAACGCTCATAAGTCGGCCGATCGGGGCGATTTTTTTTTATTTGATATGTCTCTGGATGGAAAAACCTGCATCGGGGGTCTCGACTTCCGTCCGGGACCCGATTTTTGGCAAGTTGCCAAAAACCCGATTTTTCGGCCTCCGGCGAACTTTGGGGGCCTAAAATAAGGTTCTGGTAGAACGGAGGGAGACGAGCTTTGGGCCGAATATGTAAAAGACATTGGGCTATCCGACGGTGGGGGCGCCGTCGGGCTGGGTCCAGGCCTGCCCGGGCCAGGTACCAAAAACCGAGTTTTTCGACCCAAAAGTAGGGGTTCACAGTCAGGTCGTAGTTTTCTTGTTTTTAAGGCTGACCGAACGTTAATTGCCCCAATTGAAGAACTTGGATAGCTCTATCCAGAATCGTTTTATATGATGCGCTCAGAAGTGGGACCGGCCGGGTAATTCACTCCAAAGTTGGGCCCTGGGTTTCCGGGTAAAACTTCGGGTCGGTGTAACTATTGATAGGGTGCCCATATCGAGATAGGGCAAAGACCAATCGATAGAGCTCGGCGAGCTCTATAACATTGTAGTAGATCATTTCTTTCTAAATGGCCAAATTTTGGATGAAAAGTTGAAAAAATCGATTTTTGGTCAAAATTTCAAAATTCCGCGTTTCCCATTTCTTGGTGTGCCAATCGATTACGTTGATGTTTGGCGAGTTTTTGGTGCTTAGGAATGCCTTTTCGGGAAACGAGAAAAGGTCCCAGCCGGAAACTGTTTTTTCGAGAAATTAAATATTTTTCGAAAGAATTTTCGGTATTTTGGTGCAAAGAGGGCCCCGCTGATATATTTTGGTGTCAATTCGACTTTCACGTGATAGAGCATCGAAGGATGCATAGTTTTTGTTCGAAACACTTTTTTCGTCCGACGCGTATTTTGGCGGGAAATTTGAATTCAAAATTTTTGCTGCTGGATTTGTCCAGGGCACCTACCGTGTAAGTACTCGATTCCGCATTTTCGGGGACGCTGATCACGAATTTGACGTTGTCTTTTCGTTTTGAGATGTGTGGGACCATTTTTTAAGAATTTGCATGCCACCATACATGCCCTCAAGTGGAAAACCTGATTGTGTCAGTTCAGCTGAAGCTAGGTGTGCTGATGTCAAATATGGGGTAGTCGAGGGTCACAATTCCGAATTTGCTATTAATTTTGTGATCAGAATGGCCACTAAGCCTCACTGACATGTCTCGTTCATCAATGGGCAGCATAATATAACTCCCAAAATTCTTCTGAAAGAGGGGAGGAGTGCCCCGAGGGGCTCTGCCCCCATCTACTAATCTTGTGGATGGAGCAAAGGGACACCCTATGCCAATAGTGCAACGGTTCAGATACGTGCATTTGTCTGCTTCGATGCATGCGTGCATGGACACCCAAATTTCACTATGTACACATATGTAGTATCACACTACTGCTTGGAGTAGGCAACGAGTGTGTACTAAATGCATCACTTACAGTGTACCTACATGATGATACACCATATGCTTGTGATATGGACCACTGAACTCGCGGCGATGCTCTTCTTTTCAAACTTATGTCGAAGGACAATCTCAAGTGCATATCAAAACAATCTCGACGCAACTGCGTATGTATGTACAGGGTGGGCCAGAGAAACCCCGCGTACTTTAAATTTGAATAACTTATGGTGTACAGTGAATTTTTCGACGCGGTTTGTTGCATACGGTAGGCAAAACTTCGGCGTTTTCTGTGTTACGGTATGAGCCCGTTTCCGCACTTCTAGCGAAAGTGGCATCTTTTTGTAATTTTGACTGTTCTGCCCATCTTGTTTGTCAAATTTTTTAAGAGTGACTGCAAATTTTGAGGCGTGGCGACTTCATCTGATAGGTAATAAGACGGGCTCTCAGACGGTACCAAATCGGAGTTCTTATCACTGCAGGTTAGCTAGTTGCAAAGCATCAAAGTTCGGTGGGCAAGCCATTCCGCAGGAAATCGATGCAGAATGGGCACCGGAGAGCAAGGAAAGGATTTCTCAAAGTTTGACGCCTTGTAGCTAGCTAACCTGAAGTGATAAGAATTCCGTTTTAGTACCATCTGAAAGCCCGTCTTATTACCTATCAGATGAGGTCGCAGCACGTCCTAAAATCTGCAGCCACTATTGAAGAATTTGACAAACAAGATGGGCAGAACCGCCAAAATCACAGTTAAACTTTAAAAAAATAAAAAGATGCCACTTTCACAAGAAATGAGGAAACGGGATCGTACCGTAGCACCGAAAACGCCGAAGTTTTGTCTACCGTACGCAACAAACCGCGTCGAAAAATTCGCTGTATAGCGGAAGTTATTCCAATTTAAAGTACGCGGGGTTTCTCTGGCCCACCCGGTATGTATCACCGGCTAAATGTCGAGATGGAGACAAACCAGAAAGAACAGCAGTCGAAGGGCACATATACTAAACCAGGAACTTGCAACATAACTTCAGTACTACTCACAAGACTCAAGAAAGTACTTAACTTCAACGGGATGCTGTACACAACAAAGAGGAGAGGGTTCAACAAACAGAAAAACAAACCAAAAGTATAGGGTCTAGGGGGAATGAATGAATGAAACCGGCTTAATTCACTCCGCCACGCAAGCAGCCGAACAAATATAGCATTCTAGGAAAGTTCCCCCCTAGTGGGGGGTAAGGACAGGTGAATTTGTTCGGGCTGAAGTTGAACAGGCTGTGTATCTCAGATGACTTCTCAGCCTCTAAGCTACACGAACAAATTCAGCGTGCTCTGCTCACACGCACGACGGTTCTCACATAGGCGCAACCCGCAGGCGGGTCCACGCCTCACTCACCACTGACGAAACGCGAGTAGGTGTCTACCACTGCAGCACTCAAACAACGTAACGTATGCAGTAAGCGCAGCGCAACATGTGCAAGTGCAACAACCCACCCCCCCCCCCCCCTCTCCACCCCCCCCCCCCCCCCTCACCCACCCACATTCCTACATCAACAGGCGCCGTGCGTCCGTGCACCCACTAACCCACGCGCATAGACAGTGCCATGCCATCACATGCCAACACGATGTATCGAATCGAAGTACTTAGGACTTAGTGCTTATTCAGAGCTGCACTGCTCACTCTGAAGCGAGTTTGGCACCCGCAAACAGAGCACGCTGAATTTGTTCGTGTAGCTTAGAGGCTGAGAAGTCATCTGAGATGCGCAGCCTGTTCAACTTCAGCCCGAACAAATTCACCTGTCCTTACCCCCACTAGGGGGGGGGGGAACTTTCCTAGAATACACTCCCTGTCCATGTCCACGAAGTGGACACCTTCAGCGGGAGTGGGGGGGGGGGGGGGTCAGGGTTGGGATGGGGGGGGGGGGGTTTGGGGGGGGTTCCTCCTCAAGGACAGGTTTGCAGGAGTGGGTACCATTGAGGTCATGAGCAAAGGGCAGCTCGAATCCAGAAACAAACACTGGATTCGTGTTCTGTGTCCTCGAAAACCCCACAGCAGGTTGGATGGACAGACAGGTCTGGCCACAGGAGGTTGGATGCACAGGCAGGTCTGGCCTCAGGAGGTTGGATGCACAGACAGCTATACGACTATACGAATTACGATTTCGTCGTAACGTCATTCTGTCACCCACCACCCTTCTGGAGTCCACCCACAACACCTCCAATACATATCACCACTCTACAGTTCATTTCGACATTGATTATACGAATTTACAATTTCGTCATAATGTCATCTGTCACCCACCACCCTTCTAGATTCCACCCACAACACCTTCAATACATATCACCATTCTACAGTTCATTTCGACATTGACTATACAAATTTACGATTTCGTCATAATGTCATTCTGTCACCCACCACCCTTCTAGAGTCCACCCACAACACCCACAACACCTCCAATACATATCACCACTCTACAGTTCATTTTAACATCGACTATACGAATTTACGATTTCGTCATAATGTCATTCTGCCACCCACCACACTTCTAGAGTCCACCCACAACACCTCCAATACATATCACCACTCTACCGTTCATGTTAACATCGACTATACAAATTTACGATTTCGTTATAATGCCATACTGTACTGGTTCCAACCTTTGGACATCCATATCTCAAGAACCAAACTACCTAGGAAGATGAAATGTTTTACACATTTGTTCAACTTGTGATGCACTTTGGTGGTCAACTTCGGTTGGCGGCCCAGCATGCACCACTAGAGCTCGGCCATCTTGAGCCGAGCCCCGGATCCATACCCGACTGGACTTTTGCCACCTTGTATCTTTTTACTCAAACGACCTAGGAAGATGCAATGTTATACACTTTTGATCACCCCATGGTGCATTTTTGGGGAGCACTTCAATTGGCGCCCCAGCATGCACCACTAGAGCTCGGCCATCTTGAGTGGGACTTTGGATTTTTTTGACATTTCGGCCATTTTTTTTATCGGGCCGAACTTTGGATGCTTAGAATAGTGTTCTGGTAGAACGGAGCGAGACGAGCTTTGGGTCGAATATGTAAAAGACATTGGGCTATCCGATGGTAGCGGCGCCGCCGGGCTGGGTCCGGACCTGCCCGGGCCGGGTAGCAAAAACCGGGTTTTTCGACCCAAAAGTAGGGTTCCGTCTCCCACTGGGCATTTTTTTGTTATACAAGATAACGGTCCTATATTTTCTCGTTTTGAAGAACTCGGATAGCCTCATCCAGAATCGTCGCCAGAGTCCCGGTCAGATGTGGTACGGGCCAGGAAATATTGCTCAAAGTTGGGTTCCGGGTCTCCGGACAAGACTTCGGGCAAGCGTAACTTTCGGTAGGTTGCTCGTATAGAGATGCGACAAAGAGCCATTCGATAGAACTCGGCGAGCTCTACAACATTGTTGTTGGTCACTTGTTTCGGAGCGATCGAATTTTGGGTGAAAATTTGAAAAGATCGATTTTTTGGTGATAATTTAAAAGTCTGGCGTTTCCCAATTTTTGCTGTGCAAATCGATTTCGCTGATATTTAGCGAGTTATTGGTGCTTATAAATGCCTTTCGGGGAAACGAGAAAACATTGCGGTGTGGAACGTTTTTTCCGCAGGATTGGAAGTTTTTTGATAAATGTTGTGTATTTTGGTGCAAAGTGGGGTTAGTTGAGATATTTGGGTTTCAGTTGGACTTTCACGTGATAGAGCATCAAAAGATACGTTGTTTTTATACTCCTCAAAAAAGTGTGGAGTATATAGCATTTGTGCGCGAAACGCAGTAATTTGGACCGGATGGCGTTCGCGCGTGAAGCGGCCGATTTCCAAACGGTCTTTTGCGTTGGGTAGGCCTAGTAAGTGGGCAGGGTGGACACCAAACGGGGTCACGCTGCGGGACCCCGTTGGCGGGAAATTCAAAAATTTAAATTTTCAAAGTACTCAAAAATGGGTTGAGCAAGGTAGAACTCGAAAAAGTTGCATATAATGGTATATACTATCTTTTGATATGTTGTAGTACTCGATAATATCTAGCCCGCAAAAAAAGAATTGGATCGCTGCGGGACCCATTTTGGCGCCAAATTTGAAAAATTCGCGATTTTTGGCCCTTTTCCAACTTTGACGGGCTGCTGTGCGGGCTAGGTGGCAGCTAGGGCGGCGAGACCGCTTTTGGTGCTCCTTCCCAGATGTCCTCTATCGAATGAGCCATGAACGGAGAAAATCGGTTGAAACACAAAAAAGTTATCTTGGTGGAACTTTTTTGACTCCGGAGTCGAAAATTGCGATTTTCGCGTTTCGGCGCTTCTAGCGCTCGAATGCGTAGCCAAATCGTTCCAAAAGTGGTTTTAAGCGATTCTGCGCTTAAATCTGGTCCAGAAAAGTGTTTTTGAGAAATTTTCTCAGCTACAGTATCCCTGCCGCGTCCATTTGAATGTTGGGTGTCGGGTCGACTTTCTCGATATTATACTCGATTTCGGGGTTTTCGGGGCCGCTGATTACGAATTTGGCATTCGTTTAGCGTTTAGATGATGTTTTTAAGCGTACCTATGACGAATTCGCATGCTATCGTACCCCAAGTGCAGAATTTCGGTTCTGCGAGACCACAGGAAGTTAGGGGTGTTGTATGTTTGTTCTGGGGTAGTCTGGGATGTAGATCACGAATTCGGCATTAGTTTTGCGATTGGGAGTGTCAGGAGGCCACAACAGGAGAGGGGTCACCGTGCGTAGGAGTTGAAATTTGTGGAGTATACTGCGTCCCCCGGACGACTTGCCTGGTTGTTATAAACACTTTTTTCGTCCGACGCGTATTTTGGCGGGAAATTTGAATTCAAAATTTTGGCTGTCGGATTTGTCTGGGACACCTACCGTGTAAGTACTCGATTCCGGCTTCTCGGGGACGCTGATCACGAATTTGACGTTCACGTTGTCCTTTCGCTTTGAGATGTGTGGGACCATTTTTGAAGAATTTGCTTGCCACCATATGTGCAATCAAGTGGAAAACCTGGTTGTGTCAGTTCAACTGAAGTTAGGTGTGTTGTATGTCAAATGTGGGGTATTGGAGGGTCACAATTACGAATTTGCTATTAATTTTCGATTAGAATGGCTAGTAAGCCTCACTGACATGTCTCGTTGATCAATGGGCAGCATGATTCAACTCCCAAAATTCTTCTGAAAGAGGGGAGGAGTGCCCCGAGGGGCTCTGCCCCCGTCTACTAATCTTGTTCTCAAAATTTTCCCACTACGCGAAAAAAACGAAGGTCCTTCCACACCTACTATCCCTCGAGAGCTATCGATTAAAAAAAAACCCCGTCCGCTATCGATTAAAACTAGTTAAACGTGACACTCCGCGAGTGTCAACGTGGCACTCCGCCGATTGGCTTAAACCACCCACTGAAGCTGAACTTTTCGGTACTGAGGTGTACACCTACACACACACCTGTTCACACACACATACACCTGTGCACATGTACTGAGGTAAATGATGCTATCACCGCGCGCTGCGGGGCGCCGCGCGCTGCGGGGCGCCGCGCGCTGCGGGGCACCGCGTGCTCGCTCCTTCCCTCCCTCCCAGAAGAGACGCGGGTGATGCCACAACACCACGGGAGACCTAAGCCTGGCTATGTGGTGGATCTGCTGGATGGGGCGCGCGCGCAGCGATTTCGTCTCGGCAAAACGCCAACAGTACTGGCAACATGCGCTGGAACGTGAACGTACAACGGCCCATCTTTGCACCGAGCTGGAACGTGCAGCACGATAGGGAAGTAAGCACCGCGTTGGAAGCAGTGCCCAAACGCAGTCGAAAAGTCATCTTGTTGGTCCTGGCCAGACTTGTCCTGGCTGGCTAGTACACAGCGCTGTACCACAATTCTGGATGGGGTTTTCGGACCTTTCCTCCAAAACCAGCCTAACGCATCCGAAAAGGACCGAAACAGACGAAGAATCGCAAAAGTGGCGCGACATTCGACATTCCCGACTCCAAAAATACCTTAAACACCTCTCTTCTATCGTGCCGGGGGTCCGCACGCTCGTACGGTCGTTCAGTGCGTGCTACGTGGCGTATCAGCTTGAGGCACACACGCGCCGCGATTTCATCGCGACAACGACGACCATGTACTGGCAAATGGTCAGTCGCGCGCACAAGGACGCATCTGTGCACCGAGCGGGAAAGAAGCGCGCTAATAGATGGCGCTTCTGAAACAGGCAAGGAGGCCGACTTCGCTAAGCACAGAAGGGCGACACCACCGCGGCATTTCCAAGCAACAATTATGGCGCTCGCCATCTCCAAGAGCGCTCGCAAGCACACAACCGGTGTCAAAAGGCCCTAAACCTATTGGTCCGAACTTGTTTCGACGGTCCCGTTACACCGCGCTACACCTCAATACTACCCGGGATTTCAAATTTTTGCCACAAACCCACCCTAAACCATCCGAAAAGGGTCGAAAGTGAACAGTAATCGCAAAACTAACGCGAAATTCGAACTCCCCGACCCCGAAAACCCCCGAACCAACTGTCAACTCGATTTTGAAAATTTCGGCCCGGGATTCAAAAATTCGACGCGGCCGGGTTACGGTAGCTCGAAAAACCGAAAATTATGTTTCCGGGCCAGATTTTAGCGTAGAATCGATTGACGGTGTCGGTTTCCCGGTAGAACCACGCGTTTCGGCGAAAAAACCGGTCAAATGCAAAAATCCCCAAATTTGGTCCCGAGCGGAAACCCATTGCCCCCGCCTAGCTCACGATCGGCTGGATGGATTTTGCCGGTTTCGGTCTTAAATGAAAGAGCACATCTAGGCGCCGGCCGGAAATTTTATCTCAGCCCGATCGGCCCAGTAAATCGCGAGATATGATTTTTTGAACGGCCGGAATCGGGTTCTCAAAATTTGAATCTACCGTAACCCGGCCGTGCCGCGTCCAAATTTTCCAATTTTTGATTTCCCAAGTCCGCCTCCCCAAGGGCTACAACATATCCAAAAATGACGAATTTTGGTCACGTACAGCGCAAATGGTCGCGCTAAGAACTTTTTTTACTTAGTAAAAATTTGAATTTTTGAATTTTCAAAAAAATTTTTCCATTACCGGAATTTTCTCATATAGCACGCGGCCTGCGCATCCACCAGGGCTATCGAACGCAAAAAACCGTTTCAAAATCGGTTACTCCTAGCGAAAGTTAAGCGAGCACGTAGAAACCTTGTTCCCTCCGGTTGCCTACTGCTCTCCGCCGACTTCGTCGGGGCGGAGTGCCAACAAGTGATACGTGACACTCCTTGAGTGTCAGATAGGCACTCCGCGTGACTGTTTTAGCAGACGGGGGGCACAGAAACTCCAACAAGTGTTGCATTCCCGTTAAATTTGTTTGTTCCCAATTGTTTCAGCGTAGAACTAGGGTCTATAGCCCGGTGTGGGCCTAAGCAGATGCCATACACTCTGAGGTCGATGTGGCGCAAGTGACGCGTTGGAGCAGGCTGTACTGACGACGGTGAGCGCAGGCTGTACTGACCGCCGACTGTCTATAGCCACTCACAATGTAGAATGCCAGCGGCGCCCCAATTGTACAGGCGCGCCTTATCTACGCTACACAGCGGGGGATCCCCCGCTGGGGTGGACGGCGTTGGTGGCTCTAGTGCTACAGTACGATGCTCCTATAACTCGGTTCGATTGCGCGTGCGTAGACGCCTTTCTCAGCGCGTCTTATATGGACGGCGTACTGTAGGCGCAGCAGAATCAATGACGGACGGTATTTTCGGAATTTCGCGACATTTTACAGAGCGTGAGTATTCGGCCAAAATCAGGCTAAATACGCCGCAAATCGCCAAACAAACGACGGATTCGCGTTCTGCGGCGTCAGAAAGCCCAGACACAAGTCACACAACTGTCAACGCAATTTTGAAAATTCGACCCCGGGATCCAGTTTTTGGCCGGCCGGGTGCCGAAATCAGGGTAAAGGCGTCCCAAATCGCAAAACAAACACCGGATTCGTGTTCAGCGTCGTCGAAAACCCCCGAAACAAGTGAAAACTCAATTTCGAAAATTTGACCCCGGGATTCAAAAATTCGGCGCGGCCGGGATACGGTACCTCAAAATGGTCAAAACACTTCGTCTACACCAACTTTTAACGCGGAACACGATGCCACGGTCAATTTGCCGCTAAAGGCACGCTTTCCGGCCCAAAAATCCATTCAAAGTCGAAAATCCCAATTTTCCGCTCGGGACCCGCCACTTTTGTGACCGCGTAGCTCACGGCGGGCGGGAGCGATCTCGGCGGTTTTGGTCTCAAATGAAAGGTAATATAAGTGTCCAGGTCAGAAATTAAATTGGCGAGGATCCACCGTCGCAAACTCGAGTTATGATTTTTTAAATGTCGGAAAAAAATTAAAAAATTTTGAATTTGCTACCGTACTCCCGCGTCGGACCACCTAGGGAGCCCGCGTTTGAAATTAATGGTAGAGGACGCAACGGCCTACAACATATCCAAAAATCGCCAAATTCGGTCCACTTTTGCGAAAGTTGTGGGGTATTTTTTTTTTACTTAGCAAAAATTCGAATTTTTGAATTTTCGCCAAATTCTTCCACCGCCGAAATTTTTTCACCCCCCGAGCACGCTGCGCGTCGTCATAAGCTATCTTTTAAAAAAAATTTGGCTCCCTAGGTGCTTCGTAGCGAGCGCCAGCCCCGGACATGCTAACTGTAGGCTTTACCGCTCCTATAGCACTCCTTCGCTTTTCAAGCGGCGGAGTGCCAAAAACCTCGTCCAAATCGAATGAGAAATGAGGCACGCAAGTGAGTGGCGAAAAAATTAGTCGGTGGTAGCTAAAAATACGAAGAAACCGGAAATCCAGCGAGGGAGGACGATCGCGCGGCGCGACGTCTTCTATCTTTCTCGAGAATCGCCCTTTTGATCGCTTATTATTGTATGCGGCACCTAGTCCAATTGATGAATCCCACTCTCACATGACGTCCACGCCCCGCATGTGCAGCACACGTCAAGTCGTATCCGTCTTCAAACCCTGAAGAAGCTAGGCCCATGTGCGCACCTGCCAGCAGGAAACTTAGTTTGCCATTCGGCTTCAGCTTGTTGGCCGGGTTCCTGGCGACCACCGGCCGACATCCACTGTGATTCTATATGTAGCTACTAGCTATATATATATATGCCTTCTGTTTGAATTTTAAATAACGTCTCTACCGTTTGAATATTTAAATAACGCTTCTACAGTTCTTGGTGATGCCCTCATTTGAACGTCGTTACTATTGTGGTTTTCGCTAGGTCGGCTGGGTGTGCAGGCGCCGGCCGCTAGTCAGTTAGTATTGTCGGTAGTCAGCCGTGCGTAGCGCCGTGTTGGCGATGGACCGCTCATCTGGAACAGTGCCTTGTTTTTAGTCGAAAACCAAAGTAATTCTAGGAAAGTTCCCCCCTAGTGGGGGTAAGGACAGGTGAATTTGTTCGGGCTGAAGTTGAACAGGCTGTGTATCTCAGATGACTTCTCAGCCTCTAAGCTACACGAACAAATTCAGCGTGCTCTGCTCACACGCACGACGGTTCTCACATAGGCGCAACGCGCAGGCGGGTACGCGCCTCACTCACCCGTCACCACTGACGAAACGCGAGTAGGTGTCTACCACTGCAGCACCAACGTAGCGTATGCAGTTGTAGGATAATTGGCCATCCTACATGGTATGCATTCGTTTGCTGTTGTTTCCGTCCGCTGTTCCTTTCTGTTTCCCATGCCCTCGTGTGTGTTTTGTAGTATGTAGGTTACTGTAGCGCCGTATATCGCCGTTTGATAGGTAGGCGGCTGCAGTAAGTGTCCCTTCTTTGTTCCGCGCTCGCTCGTCGTTCCCACGCTGTTGGCGCGGACGTTCGGTTGCGTAAGACAGTTTCGTGGCGCGCGCGTATGTAGCTAGCCAGCCAGCGTTGTGCGCGCCCCTTCTTTGTTAGCGCCGTGCGTTGAGTACGTCGTGGCGATAGATAGCGTAGCGCGTCTTTCCTTTCCATATAATCGTCGATACGCGCTGCTCCTCTTCAGTCTGCTCCCTGCCTTTTCTCGCGTAGAGAAGTGGAGAGGCTCGCGCGCTCTGTTGCTTTGGCTTTTGTGGTTGCGAGGGAAGTCAGTCGCCGTGCGCCGGGAGAACGACTGAGAGAGCACCGCACAGAAGCACTGCACAGTTGCACGGTTTTGGGTAGTTGTTGCGTCGTCGGTCGGCCGCGAGAGCAGCCTCGGGCGCCGTCGGACGAGTGGGAGAGAGGCTCCTGGGTCGGTTGTCGGCCAGGAGGTGGCTCTGGAAGGAGCGTGAGCTGGTTCTCAGCCAGAGGAGGCGGAAGGAGGAGTCGCCGGAGGGCTGAGAGCGCAGCGGTGGGCTGCCTGCCGTCGGACCAGCAGGTGGAGGAAGGCCCATCTTGCTGCAAGTGGTGTCCGAGACAGTGGATAGCCAGTGCAGTGTGGTGACTGCAGAGCTGTCGGAGCAGCTGGAACGGAAGCGCAGCTGGCTGAGATCGGCTAGTCTGAGATCAGTTGCAGCGCCGCTTCGACCACAGCTTGCGAAGTCTCCTGACGCTCTGAGTCGTCGGCTGAGCACGAGAGCCTGGGCGAGCGCTTTGGCTGAGAGGAGTCAGCTACAGGTGCACGCCGCTGCTCTTGGAAGGTGCTGACGAGGTGTCCTACGCAGCGCTGAGGCTGGTAGAAGTTCAGGAGGTACCTGAGGGTTTTCCCTGAAGGAGAGGCGAAAACAGGTGAGCTTGCGTAGCCCTGTAAAGAGTTAGACAACTCTATTCGCCGCCGTCTATGGTAAAGACGAGAACAGGAGCACAGTCCTACCCTGAGACGTCCAGTATGGAGACCGATGACGTGGTGGGGACGTGTTGTTTCTGTGCGGAAGAGGTGCTGTCGTCGCAGTTTCCCATCACGTGCGCGGGGCGCTGCGGGCGCTTGTCGCATGGTGACGTGGGGCACAACTGCATCCCAGATGACCAGGTAGACGTGGCGAATGGCCCGTGGACTTGTGGAGCTTGTCGCGCGGCCCAGAGAAGCAGCCAGGCGCCAGTCGCCAATGCTGATGAGACGCCAGTCTTCAGTCTGAATGGGGGTGGCAGTGGTGGAGGAGACGGCAGGCAGCCTCAGCAGAGTAACGCTGGAGGAGCGATTGACGTGCAGTCTCTGCTGACGCAGTTGACTACAGTCATGGACCAGAAGCTGACGCAGATGTCCACTGTGATGGACCAGAAGCTTCAGCCATTGAGTGGCAGTGTGGCCATTCTGAATGGCAGTATGACGACGTTGGCAGGTCGCGTTGGGCAGCTGGAAGGGCAGGCGCTGGGGTCGGCTGCGCCGCCGGCGAGTAGTGCTTCAGTTGTGCCAGTCGCGTCAGCCACGGTGACGCCTCCCACGACCACGGTGCCCGCTTCAGTGGTCGCGCAAGCCGCGCCGTTGCCGGCAGGTGGAACGGTGGGTGGTGGAGTCAGCAGTGCGTCTGTTGTGACGTCTGGTGGTACTTCGACGTCCCTGCCAGTGACCACTGCGAGTGGCATGCAGGCGACGACCACCACGACGTCGAGCCAAGCGGCGCTGGGTGGGATTCCCAGTGTCAGAGTGAACGCGTCGAGTGGAGCGGGTCAGTTTGGTGGGCCCACGGCTCCGCTGGTGCCTCCAGTGGTGTCGCTGCCAGCGCCAACCCCCATGCCAGTGCTGCCACCTGCGATGGCTAGCCAAGGTGAGTGGTCGTGGACCCAGGCTGCGGGTTGGGCGTGGACGCAGAAGGTGCAGCCCACTGTCGCTCCAGGGCAGACTGTTCCAGCGCCAACAGTGTTGTCAAGTCGAGACATGGGAGCGCTGCCACACTTTCGTGGGGAGGTGGGCAGTGACTGGAACAGCTTCCAGAGAGCGTTTGAGGACCGCATGGTGGCCACGCAGGTGCCCAGGTCACTGTGGCTGGTGACGCTGCAGTCCTTTCTCAAGGACCACCCCTGCGAGCTGGCGCACCAGACGCGAGAAGCGCTTGGCGATCTGGCTGACTATGAGGCGGTGGTGGCGAAGTTGGCGGCCGTCTACGCTGACCACAGGCCCACGCACGTCTGCCTCAAGGAGTTCTTCAACAGAGGTTGGAGCAGGGGAAGTGAGTCGATCGAGGCATTCGTGGCGGCCTTGCGAGGGCTAGTCTACAAAGCTTGGCCGACCCAGCCTAGCATCTGGGACGACATGGTGAGAGACCAGTTGCTGAGAAGTCTCCCAGACGATCTGACTGCTTCTGCCTATGCTGTCAGCGAGACCAAGACTCTGGAGGGTCTGTGTCAGTATGTGCGCAACGTGCTGGACGCCAAGGCCCCAGAGAAGCCTGCCAAGGGAGGGCAGAGTGGTCAATCTGGTCAGAAGAAGGCGTCGGTCGAAGGAGGCGCCCAGGGTGGTCGCGGAGGCGGACAGCAGCCCGGTGATGCCCAGTCTGGTGGCAACAAGGGGCAGCAACGGCCCACTGACGCCCGAGGCTTCCCTTTGACTGAATGCTTCAGCTGCCATAAGTTTGGCCACGTCAGGCGCAACTGTCCCACTAAGCCGCCACCTGTGGAGGTAAAGCGAGAGACAGTGGGATGGCTGCAGGGTAGTCAGGGGAGGGTGAATACGTTGCAGAGGCAGCGCACCCTGCTGGGAGGAAGGTGCCCCAGTGAATCCCCCTCTGAAGATGACGGTGAGTCTGTTGGTGACCAGGAGGGAGACCCTGGCTTTGGACAAGCCAGGGCGGACCCCCCAATGGCTGACAAGGCGTGTCAGGTGGTCCCCACGGCTGAATTCGGGTGCCAAGTGGGAGCCCCTGGCTTGGGACAAGCCAGGGCGGACCCCCATGGAGAGTCGGAGGAGCAAACCGGCCAGAAGGGTGACGGCGGAAGAGTGGCGAGTCTGCTCGCTGAAGAACCCCAGGGGCGCGGTCACTGCTACCAGGTGCAGATGGTCCCTGGCGCGCCCTCCAAGGCGCTGAAGGCCAGGAAGGTCGGTGGTGTGCGCCGACGGAGCAAGAAGAAGCTGGACGTGGACGGCCAGTCGACCAAGCTGGGCCACAGCGGCAACTGCCAGGGCAAGTCCAAGGCCAAGCAGGGGCTGCAGAAGGCCACCCAAGGATTCCACTGGGAGCCTGGTTCCACTGGTCACCGATTTCTGTCTCAGCGACGACTGGACGAGGAAGTCGTGGGCAATGGGGAAGCCGGGTTCGACCCCACCCCAGGGAGAGCGGGGAGTCCCCATCCCACAGCCATCGGGCTGGCCCACGTGAAGATCAAGCACACTCTGGAGAGCAAGGAGCTGCTACTCCGCCAAGGCTCTCTGCGACCCCCCTGAAGCGATCGAGGGCGATCGGCCCAGCCAGGACGGAGAATGTAGGATAATTGGCCATCCTACATGGTATGCATTCGTTTGCTGTTGTTTCCGTCCGCTGTTCCTTTCTGTTCGAACTGCAGCGCTGATTGTAAGTAATTTCCTATGTGTACATGCAAGTATTCGCAAAATTGTTCGCCTGCAGTGCACAAAATTAGAAATTAGATGCAATTCCTAGTTAGTTTTGCGTATCCCCCCCTCCTTCTGTTCCAGAATCCAACAAGTTTATGCTAGACAGCTGAGATTACATATCAATAAAACTGGACTGCGACCAGCTGTTCATAGTCCTTGTCGCCGAGAGGCCTGAGCACCCCGGTTCGGTCCGAGGGTTAAAAAGGGACGCCAAACCGGCCAATGCTTGACCCCTTTCACTTTCTTTGAGGCAGCTCTTGGAGTGCTTGTGTAGCTGACGCTCCACTGCGAAGCCAGCCCGCTCTGCAACAACGCTACCATCTTCTAACAGCACACGTGACAATTGACGTTTACTTATCACGCCAGCAAACCATCAATCAATTTAGGTCAACAAATTCCGTATTCACATTTACTCACTTGCACGTTTAGTCACTCGCATTTCGCTTGCGAAACTCACTTGCAAGTTTACTGTCAGTTGTGACGTATTGATCCAAGAATTTCTCGACTTCCGAGTCATCAGATTCACCCAGTATAGGTGGGGAATCTGTCCAGAAGATGCAGTGACAGTGAAACGAGCCTCTAGCTTGCTCCTCAAATCTGAACAATACAATGGTATGCCGCTAGACAGAATCTGGAATCAGAACAATGCTACACACAATGATAAAACCGGTGCTTTCCAAAACCATACCTGTAACGCGCCCCCTCGGGGGGGGGGGGGGTATCCAGGATTTCCGGGGGGGGGGGAGGTGGGGGTGGGTGGGGGGGGGGGGGGGTGGGGGGTTTCCAAAACCGAGGAGGGGGTCAAAATGACCCAAAAATTTCGCAATGTCAAAAATCGCTTAATTTTGATGGAAAACAGCCTCAATATAGCGCCGCAGGCGAAAATTTGGCCATATTTAAGCGCCGCCGGCGAAAATTTTCGCAATTTTTGGGAGGGGGTCTTTCAGGCT
>JASAMZ010004738.1:0-16460 GCA_030248115.1 Linhomoeus sp. GSCO2_2 | reverse complement strand
CACCATTGAGGGCTAATTCTGAATGAGTCCACACCAAATTACTGAACGAGTCCACACCAAATTACTGAATGAGTCCACACCAAATTACTGAATGAGTCCACACCGTCTTTTCCGGCCGGATGTCAGCTGAATGAGTCCACACCAAATTACTGAACGAGTCCACACCAAATTACTGAATGAGTCCACACCTCCCCCCCCCCCCCTTCCCGCCCGATTTCAGCAGAAATTACTGAATGACTCTGCCACAGGCGATGGCCGTCTTCAGGCGATTGTCGTCCAGGCGGCAATCGCATAAAGCGTCAGACGATGGCCGTTCTTCCTTTTCTGAATTAGTTTCGGACACAGTGTATTCCTTCCAAATCAGGCTATGCTTAGGCTCGCCCTGCGCCCACTTAGCCGCCGGCTCAGGCCTACGATCTCCTCCTTGTATGCTTAGCCGCCGGCTCAGGCCTACGATTTCCTCCTAGTACGCTTAACCGCCGGTTCAGGCCTGCGATCTCCTCCTAGTATGCTTAACCGCTGGCTCAGGCCTACGATCTCCTCCTAGTATGTTTAACCGCCGGCTCAGGCCTACGATCTCCTTCTAGTATGCTTAACCGCCGGCTCAGGCCTACGATCTCCTCTTAGTATGCTTAACCGCCGGCTCAGGCCTGCGATCTCCTCCTAGTATGCTTAACCGCGGCTCAGGCCTACGATCTCCTCCTAGTATGCTTAGCCGCCGGCTCAGGCCTACGATCTCCTCCTTGTATGCTTAGCCGCCGGCTCAGGCCTACGATCTCCTCCTTGTATGCTTAGCCGCCTGCTCAGGCTTACGATTTACGCGTTCAGTAATGGTGTGGACTCGTTCAGTAATTTGGTGTGTACTCGTTCAGTAATTTGGTGTGGACTCGTTCAGTAATTTGGTGTGGACTCGTTCAGTAATTTGGTGTGGACTCGTTCAGTAATTTGGTGTGGACTCGTTCAGTAATTTGGTGTGGACTCGTTCAGAACCCACCCGAATTGAGAACTAAACGTGACACTATACGCGCGATGAGTGGCTACAATAGGCATTTGGAGTTTTGAGTGCTAGTGGTATGTTGGTTACTAATGTAGCAAATTATGTGCTTGGTTCAACAAATATACCTATGTACATAAATTCTCTCTTTAATCAGCGAACGATGACTGCGCGACGAATGTTGAGTTGAATAATCAGTGCAAATATGCAAATTAAGTAATAGCTGTGTTGATGGTAAATATAAACAGACTGATCAGTGATGTTTGTTGTAAAACATTTTATTTTTATTATTATTTACTAGTGATGTTTAATATAGTATTTATAGACAGACTAGGTAATTAACTGACGCTTTCGCTGTATATTCGTTAGGTACATATGTAATGCTCTCGATTATTCCCTATAAAACTATTCATAATTATAGAAGTGAGTGACGCGCCAGAGCGCAAAGGTGACCAACTTGGTCTGTCGCCAAAGGAAGCTCTGAATGGGCAAGGGGACGCGCAGGTGGTCGACCGAAGGCGTGCCGGCGCCGGCGGGCTGTTCTGCCAGCGTTCCAGACTTGGTGGCCAGCGAGGATGAGCGGCGACTCTTGTTCGACGACACGTAGGAGGTCACCTCCGACTGCGCCGCCGTGCGCCCCTTCTCCGAACCGGTGGTCGACACGTTCATATTCGCGCCACTATTCTGTAGTTCCAGAAGACTTGTCGTCGCGAGTCGTCGACCGCTCGCGCGACTTCACTTGCGAAAAAGCGCCGACAGACTTCTTCATGCTAGACTCCTTTGCCCGAAGGCGCACACATGGCACGAGCGACTAGGAAGCAGCGAGAGAGAGGGAACAGGACGACTAAAAGATCGAGCGGCGGGCTCGGCCGTCTATGCCATGGCCTGGGGCGTTGTAGGGTTCAGAGCGTATAGCAGACGGGGGAGGGAGCGCGCCGCCTACTTAGGAGAGGCTTCTCTCCATCTCCGTCTCCCACCCAATCCCATTCGCCCTCTCACCGTCTTCTTCCTTTCGATTCAGCAGCTTTCCAAGCCGAAGCGGCCGTCGTCGTTTCCACCCCGCATTCGAAATGAAGGCGGCGGCGGCGACGCTCCATTCCAGCAACCGTCCGCAGCTGCCGATGCTGTTTAGCTTGCTTGCCTGGTGCGCTGCGGTAGCCCTCTTGCCTGCCATACGGCGACCGAAGACGAGCCCTAGTTGTTTTCGTTGTACTCGAAACAAGCACTCAAAACAGAAACTAAGCTTTCCACTCTATTCGTTGTTCTATGTGAGATGCCTAGGCTGTGTGGTCCGACTGCCAACTCTCACTGGGCTCAAAACCCCTCTCAAAACACACTCTTTCGTTCCTCCCTTGCCGCGCACACAGCAGCAGCTCACGAAGCAAACCGGCAGAGGGACGACCGCACACAGCTAGGCACCCAAGACAACTGCCTCGAAAGAGGGAATCACGGCGGCTTATAAAGGCATCAGATGCGCGTGGCGAACAACCAACAACAGCGTTCACATTGACGTCACATCGCATAGAAACAATGGCAAAAGGACGCGCTCCAGATGGGCTTGGCTTCGCTTGGGACGCGCAGCGGGAGGCCGACGAATGTCTGACGAAAAGTTCACGGTTGAAGGGAGGCACTGGCACTGGCAGGCGATCGGCAGATCACATGGAGGGCCCATCCGGCGGTCGACGCCCTCGTCGACTCGAACCGGGGTGTGGTAGGCGCTGTAGTCCTTCCAGTGGTGGTGGTGGACCTGGTCCTCTGACGAGCGCAGTCCACTGAAGTTGACCCTGGGCCACAGCTGGAGAGGAGGAGGAACCACTGGAACCCAACTCTTGAACAGGGGATAAGCAGTGCCGTGCTTTCTGTACTGCCCGCTACCATGTGGGGAAAGGGACAGGGGGTCGACAACCGAAGGGCAAAACGCCAGGAAAAGCAGGGCGGCCAGAAACGCCGATTTGAGGAGCGCGAAATGGGGGCTCGACCCCGAGGAAACAAAAGACTTGCGTTTGCGCTCGCGACTATTTTGCGCCTGTGCTGTTGGGCTATCGTCAGGGGGAAGTATACAACCGACAAACGCAGACGAAGGCCGTTGGGAAAGGGGCAAACTAGACAAATTTCCGATGCCGAATTCGATTCCTAACGCGGGAAGCGCGTTTGTCCCTAGGATAACTTCGCTCGAGTCGGGGACGCACTGATACGCTACGTCGACTGGCTCACTATCGGGGCTATCAAGCAAAGTCGGTAGTGGGACTTGCGCCACGACTTCCACCAGAGAGCCAGAGAAAGTTTTGAGAGTCGGCATAATTGGTTTGGAAAAGCGATCAACCCAAAACGGCCGTGGAACTTCCGCGACTAACTTGGCGAGCGCTGGCACGCCCAGAACACTAACGACCGATCCCGTATCAATGATCGCCCGAGGAAACGAAACACCAGCGATCTCTACAGGCACGCAAAACGAATTCCCTAACGGGTTCTGTTCCGTTTCTTTAACTGAACTATCCGGCTTTGTGTGCGGGGAATCGCGCGCAGAATCGACGGGGGGGGGCGCCGAAACGCAGCAGAAGGGCGAAAATATGATGGGCGCCACTTAATTCGACGCGCTGTTTCTCGCGCGTACCTGCACCGATCTTGACAAAATTTTGCACACTTATACACTAATATGTTTGCTTTCGAACCCTGTATAGACAACCAGTCTCAATGTCGCAATCGGCAGAGAAATCGGGCGAAGTTTGAAATTGGCGCCATTTTCGCCGATTTTCGCTCCGTCAAACTTTATTTTCTAGCTCACGCTAGAGAAGAGATAAAATTTTTCTGATGACATACTTCCGATGCGGAATTATGTCCTCTTTCGAATGCAAGTGGTTCCAGCCCGATCGGTGCAAGCACGCGGGAGTTGCCACCAAAAACGTGGCCGCGGGTCGGAATTTTCGAAATTTCCGAAATTGTGAATTTTTGGTTTTTTGCCCGTAACTCCTTGTCCGTTGGACTTTCTCGACGAGTGGGGAGTGCAAACGAATGCTCTCGACAAGACGAATCGAATGGTGGCTGAACCGACCCGATCGGATCACCCTGTAATTTGTTGTGGCCCAAAAAGCTGTCTAGCCCGCTGTGGCGAGTTTTGAAAAATTGTGCCCAAAAATTGTTTGGAAGCGAAATTCAAAATTCTGGCCGTACAGTTTTTGTAGGCACCCTTAGTGTTACATCGTTATGTAAAAAAATCTGGGCCAGCTCTTAAGCTGTAGGAGGGCCCGGGGCTTAAGTGGTGAAAAATGCTCGGTGTGGAAGTCGGAGCTTCTGTGCACAATTTTCTGCTTCGACCTGTACCGGATTTTTCTCGCCTTTGAGCATGATATAGTACCATCCAAACTTAATCGAATGCAGGTTACCGCCAGTCTCTAGCTGGTGCGGCTTCCGAGATATGACCCTCCAAAGTTAACCACTTTTTGCGCCAAATTCGCGTGATCAAATTCGGGTTTGCAGCCACTGTGTTGTCATTTCGCCGAATAGAGGCCAGTTTTCTCTTCGATTCAGTTGGTATTTCATCCCCAAACATCTGCGCATAGGTTTTGGCCAAATGTAATTTTTTGACATATTGTCAAAATTTCATGCACATTTTCCGAAAAATAATTTTTTTCGAGACTTTATCGGAAAAGTACCCCTCCCGACGCAGTTTTGAGCGCTGATTCGAATGGTGAAAACCGCACCACGATACGTTCAACGGCGCGCGAGATATAGGCCTTCAAAGTTGTGATGAACCTTAGGCAACATTCTTTAAGAGCAGCCAACTTTGAAGGCCTATATCTCGCGCGCAGTTGAACGTATCGTGGTGCGGTTTTCACCATTCGAATCAGCGCTCAAAGCTGCGTCGGGAGGGGTACTTTTCCGATAAAGTCTCGAAAAAAATTATTTTTCGGAAAATGTGCATGAAATTTTGACAATATGTCAAAAAATTACATTTGGCCAAAACCTATGCGCAGATGTTTGGGGATGAAATACCAACTGAATCGAAGAGAAAACTGGCCTCTATTCGGCGAAATGACAACACAGTGGCTGCAAACCCGAATTTGATCACGCGAATTTGGCGCAAAAAGTGGTTAACTTTGGAGGGTCATATCTCGGAAGCCGCACCAGCTAGAGACTGGCGGTAACCTGCATTCGATTAAGTTTGGATGGTACTATATCATGCTCAAAGGCGAGAAAAATCCGGTACAGGTCGAAGCAGAAAATTGTGCACAGAAGCTCCGACTTCCACACCGAGCATTTTTCACCACTTAAGCCCCGGGCCCTCCTACAGCTTAAGAGCTGGCCCAGATTTTTTTACATAACGATGTAACACTAAGGGTGCCTACAAAAACTGTACGGCCAGAATTTTGAATTTCGCTTCCAAACAATTTTTGGGCACAATTTTTCAAAACTCGCCACAGCGGGCTAGACAGCTTTTTGGGCCACAACAAATTACAGGGTGATCCGATCGGGTCGGTTCAGCCACCATTCGATTCGTCTTGTCGAGAGCATTCGTTTGCACTCCCCACTCGTCGAGAAAGTCCAACGGACAAGGAGTTACGGGCAAAAAACCAAAAATTCACAATTTCGGAAATTTCGAAAATTCCGACCCGCGGCCACGTTTTTGGTGGCAACTCCCGCGTGCTTGCACCGATCGGGCTGGAACCACTTGCATTCGAAAGAGGACATAATTCCGCATCGGAAGTATGTCATCAGAAAAATTTTATCTCTTCTCTAGCGTGAGCTAGAAAATAAAGTTTGACGGAGCGAAAATCGGCGAAAATGGCGCCAATTTCAAACTTCGCCCGATTTCTCTGCCGATTGCGACATTGAGACTGGTTGTCTATACAGGGTTCGAAAGCAAACATATTAGTGTATAAGTGTGCAAAATTTTGTCAAGATCGGTGCAGGTACGCGCGAGAAACAGCGCGTCGAATTAAGTGGCGCCCATCATATTTTCGCCCTTCTGCTGCGTTTCGGGCGCCCGCCCCCAAAATTTCAACGGCTCTTGGGTTTTTCTCTTCTGTTTCTTGCTGTTTCTTGTTTTTTTTTTGTTTTTGGGTTTTGGTTTGCTGGATTGGCGGGTGTCTGGTGGTGGGTTGTGCTTCTGTTTCTGTGGGTGGTGCAGGATCTCTGTTGTTGATGGTGTGTGTAGGTCCGCTTCGCGCTCTTGCTTTCTTTTCTTTTCTTGCTCATTTCTTTCTTTCTCATTTTCTTCGCTCTCTTCTCGGATTTCTGTTTGCATGGAATATGGCATAGATCTGGTCGGTGGGTTGATGCTTCTATTTCCCTGTAGGGTAGGTAGGAGGATCTATATTTTAATGTGTGTGTTGGAGCTCCGCTATCCCGCGCTCTTCGCAAGATATTCTACTTTCTGTTTGCTTGCTCGATTTCTTCCGTTTCTCATTTTCTCATCGCTCTGACTTCTAAGCGGATTTCCATGGTTTGCAACATGGAAATAAATGGCGGGTACAGATCTGGTACGGTGGGTTGATGCATTCTGATTTCAACACACTGTAGGGTAGGTAGGAGGATCTATATTTGTACGATGGTGTGTGTATGTACCAATGTACATTTCGGACACTCGTCGCAAGCAAACTAAATTTAGTCCATCTAGCCCTCCACTCGATGAGTTCCGAACAGACGGAAGGCGGGCGGCGAGAGGATCAGACACAAGCGACGCTCCACAGTTCGATCGCATCGAGTGTCACGCAGTCACGTTAGACGATATGTTTCGGCAACGTTGGGTTCTCGGTCGACTTCGTTCTTCTAGGCGGCAGTCGGCCCACGACAGGCTGTGCGGCGGCGGCCACTCTTCTCCTTGGTTGGAGGCATGGATCACATTTAGAACGGCACTGATGATCACGCAGAATTAGGATGTTGGCCCAAATAGACGGGATTGTCACATATAAATCGGCGCTAGCACAAACACCCGTCAGTTCCACATATAAATCGCCGTAATCACACATATCGCATATAAATCATGACTGTCACATACAATCGGCCGCTCCACGTGTCTGTTCCCCTGCCTACAGAGGATCGCCCGGCACATGAACTAGAGTGTCTGTGTCAGCAAACGAGCGGTTGTGTGCGTCTGATGACCAGGCAATAGCCGTCGTCAAAGTGAAAGTTGTCGCAAGCGATAGCAGGGTAAGGCCAAGCAGGAGGCAAAGCATATGGGGGAGTGTGCACCCCACTTACAGTTTGCACTAAAACTCGACAAGCGTCGCAGGCTGGCGAGTCTCGACTGAAGCTTAGCGCAACCACCAACTTCAGGGCGCGCTTGAAGTCGGTCACCGGTCGCGTTAAGCCTAAGCTTCAACCCGCCAGACTGCGATGCCGACTGCCTTTTGTGCGCTGTGGACGCCGGGCGAGCCGAAGCATAGCCCGCACGGGAAGGAATATATGTACTTTGTCCAAGAGAAATTTAAAGAAATGCTTGACACATGTAGTTGGAGTAGTTCAGCGCCAAAAGCATTCGAACCATTTTGGCGGTCGCTGCGCATTATGAACGCGTTTAAACGCGAGTACCGAAGTATACGCGCAAGCACCAAATTATGATACATATGTGCGAGTACCGATTTATATATGGAGGTACTGCTTATAATCGCGAGTACCAAAATATATGCGGAAGTGCCGATTCATATGTGACGTGCCCCGTTTTATATGTGACCCACGGTTTTCCCAGTTGCGTCGTCGTCTTAGAGCTCCTTCACCTTCTCCCAGCCGCTTCTTTTCCCATCGCGCGCGACACAGTGAAGACGAGACGAGTAAGCGGAGTGCGGTCGCAACTCGCAAGCTACCAGTGAGGGACGGTTATCGCAGATCACTTGGGATCGCTTTGGCGGATCACTTGGGCGATCTTGGTCTCCACTTGAGCGGCTCGTAACTGCTGACGATATCGCCACCCGCGCCCTTGCTGCCAGCGGCCACGCGCAGGTAGGACGAGGTGAAGTTTGAACTGCCCCCGCTGCTCGCCGCCGGAGCCGAAGGGGCCGGGCTGCTTCCTCCACCTCCTAGACCTCGGCCAGGCATGGGCAGGTAGACGCTCTGTGGGACACCGCCGCCGCCATCGCCGGACGGCGTCAGGGGCATGTAGCAGCTGACCAGGTTGCCGCCGCCGCCGGCGTAGTTGTCGTGGCGCGCAACAGCTAGGGAGGGTGGCGGAGAAGTATTCCCGCGGGCTCAGACGTGACGCATGACACTTTACACAGCCGACTTGCCACTCCGTGCACTTTACCTGCGATGTAATTCTTTGTCTGGCGAGCGTGGTGGCTTTTACCCGCCCGCAGAGTTTCACCACTTTGTCAAGAACGAAACTGTGAGTGCAAATACTAAACGACCGCAGTTTTCGAGTTGTACCGTCACTATAACGCAGCGCATGGGAGGCCGCGTGAAATCGAACGCTCCTTGCTGCACTTGTACACGACATCAAATGGCTTTCATGAAATGGACTTCTGCTTCCTGCCTGATGCTGATTGTTCTGTTGCTGCTTCAGAAAAACGCTCTAGCACAACCGCCGTCGTTTCCGGTGGGCC
The DNA here is from genome assembly GCA_030248115.1 of Linhomoeus sp. GSCO2_2. Taxonomy (NCBI): domain Eukaryota; kingdom Metazoa; phylum Nematoda; class Chromadorea; order Monhysterida; family Linhomoeidae; genus Linhomoeus; species Linhomoeus sp. GSCO2_2. The sequence continues at coordinate 7,928 of JASAMZ010004738.1, read as the reverse complement.
CTCTTCGCGTAAGCAGATGTAGGCCAATATCAAAGATTATTATACATCTCTTATCAGTGCTACAAAGACGATTACATTGACACATGCGAAGAGAATCTGGAACTGGACCTGCCTGAGGAGTACCGCCGCTGGGACGACGATGTCGAGTTGGAACCGCTGTCCGAAGACGTCTACAACAATCGCAAGGACAGCGACGGCTTATTCGAGGGCGACATGAGTGGTTCGAATCTATTCTTAGAATTAGGCGCTTGAGCGGCGCACTGCGCGTAGGTATGTACGATCTACAGATCTTGCTGTTGGTTGGGGTAAGGTCTACAGTTTGTATCCTAGGAATGAGTTTGGCGGCAGCACACGATCTCAACGTGGTGATCAAGGAGAAAGAGAGGGAACAGAAAGAGGTGTGCTGAGCCCATTCTCACGGTATTGTTCCAACGGCTTCCCACTTGCGTACTTGTCATGTTCCTCATCCGGAAGGAGAAGAAGAACGACAGGACCGCCAGTCCCTTCGCCGCCTTTCGAGACGTGTCGTTGCACTGGCACAATGCGCGAGTACCCATTCAAATCTCCGGCTATTTCACTAAGAAGACGAAGGACTACATTGGCGCCGCCATCAAAGGCATTGAGAAGTTAGCGGCGTCGTACGTTTACTTTATGTGGTATGTATCCACTGCCCTGCCTCGCAGCTACATGTAGGTACCATACGAAGCATGGCCTTGCTTCGCCAACTTGAAGACCTTGACATTGCTCTTTGAGACACCCCGCTGTATTGGGTAATCCGCTAAGGACACGGAAGACGCGAAGGACGCTTACTGTTCAGCATTCTTGTTCGCACCAACCAATCGGTGCTACAATCAATACCTCCAGCAAAACCTGCGTCCGCTTCCCGAACAAGGGGGCGAAAGACGAGGACTACGTCTTCATCGAGCCGGGCAGCCGGTGCAAGTCGAACGTCGGCCGTCAGCAGGGCCGCCAGGTGGTCACGTTGGCCGGCAAGTGCATGCAGCGGGTGGCCGACATTCAGCACGAGCTGCTGCACGTGCTCGGCTTCGTTCACGAGCAGTCGCGCCCCGATCGCGAAGACTACGTCGACGTCCACATGGAGCACGTCAAGGACGGCAAGTGGAAGGAATTCCAGAAGTACCCCTACAAGATCGTCGACACGCTGGGCATTCGGTCGGTGCACTGCCGCCGCCTGGTAGATCACTTCCCCCGTCGTTGGTCTTGACATGTAGTTCAGGTACGACTACTACTCCATAATGCACTACCAGCGGACGACCTTCAGCAAAGACGGCCTCAGCACCATCACAGCAAAGAGGCGTCTAAAACCCAGCTTTCACCTGGGCCACCCAAAGCAACTGAGTCGGAGGGACGTGCTGCGCGTGAATCGCCTCTACGAGTGTCCCGGCTACGCGTACGAGTGCTGGCACGACGGCAAGTGCGACACTGCTTCTGACCAACGTCGTCGCCCACCACAACAACCAAGAGACTGCTCCATGCTGAGCGACGAGCACGGGCTGTGCGACCTGTTGAAGGAGTTCTGTCCTAAGGAGGGCGGCAACGACCAAACGCACCTTGACTTCTTCAGCAAGATGTGCGCCAAGACTTGTTGCTCTTGACAGCGAAAGCAACCGGCCGCCAATGATCCGTACTCAAAACCTCCAACCTGTTCTAGGGACTGAAGGTCGATTTCGTGCGGTATCAGACTCACCGTTAGTGACCGTAGATGCGCATTTTTTCGCTCGGCCTCAGCCGAGCGAACCATATCAAGAGCTCGGCGTGCGTGCGTACGTACGTGCGTACGTACGTGCGTACGTACGTACGTTCGTTCGTCACGCTTGCTTCGGGCTTAATAACTCGCTCGTCTGACGTCGTAGGGTGGAGTTTGAGACATCGCCGAGTAGCCTGCGGACTCCTCTAGCCATCTGAGTAGTCGAAACCAAAATTAGTTTTCAAACTCGCGCGCTACAGTATCCCAAAGTGGGGTCCATTTTAAGACAAAAGTAGACCGAACCTAGTCAAATCGCATATCAAAGTGAAGCGCTCGAGCTCCTGAGCACGAATCCGACAACAAAAAGTTTCAAAAGTTTAAATAGAGAGCTACAGTAACCAAAACGCGTCGCAAACTGGAAACTACACGCTTGCTTCGGGCTTAATAACTCGCCCGCCAGACGTCGCTGAGTTGAGTTCGACACATCGACGGGTAGCCCTCGGACTACTCTCGCGAGCTGTCACGACGAAATAATAACAAGTTTTAAAAATTGCGCGCTACAGTATCCCGAAGTAATGTCCGCGAAAAGTCAAAACTTCATCGAACATAGTCGAATCGCATATCAAAATGAAGCGCTCGACCTCCTGAGAAAGAATCCGACAACAAAAAGTTTCAAAAGGTCAATGAGAGGGCAGCAGTAACCAAAACATGATGAAAACTGCAGATTTTGGTTTATTATATCTTGGCACTCGTGCGTTGCAGAGCGGCGGTCTTGAAATCGCTGAAGACCTCACTGCAAGCCAACATCAAATCATGCTCACAATTAACCTGTAGTTTTGCGTTAGATTCCAGTGTCTTTTTTAAATTTAGTCTGAAAAGATGATTTTCTTGGTGTAAAGAATTAAACCCGAGCGATACCAATGTTGCGTAGCAAGACCACTCCAAAAAGTGTAGTCGCGAGGAGAGTCAAAGACGCTGCACGAAACCGGAAAGGGCCTTGCTACAATCTCAGTGAAAATTCAAAGCTCAAAACCACTCCGCTTTTTAGCACTCCGACCCCAAAAGGGGCGGAGTGCTATAGTGGAGCTGCTCCCGATCAAAACTTTCGCCACTCACTTTCGTGCCTCATTTCTCATCCGATTTGGACGGGGTTTTTTTTAATCGATAGCTCTCGAGGGATAGTAGGGGTGCTCGGGCCTTCGTTTTTTTCGCGTGGTGGAAAAATTTTGAGAAAAATTCAAAAATTTGAAAATTTACTTACTGAGAGGGTGTTCACCCAGCTGGAATTTCTGGAATAGTCGTCCGATTTTGATGTCCTTTGGATATGTTATAGCCCTCGACGAGACGAACAGGGGAAAAAAAATCCCCAGCCAATCGGCCGACGCGTTCTCGGGTTACTGTAGCCGAAAGCGGTTTTTTGACAAAAATTTGCCTTTAAAAAATCCTAGTAAATCAGGGAGTTGTTGGATCGGGCCAGATATCTCCAATCGGCAAGATTATGATGTTCTCTTTCGTTTAAGACCATAATCGCCAAAATCCACCGCGGAAATCGTGAGTTCTGTGGTTGCAAGTGGTCGCCGTCGGAGACCGAAAATGCCGATTTTCGACTTTCGGCCGTTTTAGCGCTCGATTGCGATGATTTGTGGCCAAATGGACTGCATCACGCGATTCCCCGTTGAAAACTGATCTAGGATCAATTTTTAAAAATATTTTTTCGGCTACCGTACCCTGGCCGCGTCCAAAATTCGAATTTCCACCCGGGTGGTCAAAATCAATGTTGGAGTCGATCCCGGTGCTTTCGAGGTCGCTGACGCCGAATCTGGCGTTATTTTGGCGTTTCTGATCAAGATTGGCGAGTTTTGGTCGAAAATCGACCTACCGTAGCCCTACGTCGACGAAACTGAAAGTGTGGTAATTGTACGGTTGAAGTGTCGATTTTAGGGTATTTCGCGGCGAGGAACGCGAATTCGCTATTGGTTTCTCCATTTTGTGTCGATTTTGCCATCAAACAGCCACGTTCCTAATGCCGAAATTCAAATTAGAATGCAACTTTTACTGTACTCTCCTCAAGCTATTTGCAACTTAAATTTGCGCGCGCATTCAAACTTCAGAATTGAAGGAAATGCAGTGCGAAAAGACGGCGTGGTAAAGTAAGCATTTGCGCATGAACTGTCAATTCTTCCCGTCCAAAATGGCAAGGCGAGTTTGCGATTGGCGCAGCCCCGAATCTTAGCTGCCGGCTACTTGTTGAATCGAAGTGAACTGGCGCATTTTGGACTCAATTCGGCCTGATCTACAGGATTTCGGTGGAGTTCTGCTGCGCGCCGGTAGGTGGAGGGAATACGCGTACTCTGAAACTCGCGCGCGGGCGGAACTTGTGGAGAATCTTCGGACGGAAATCGGCCTTATTTCTCAAGATAAGTGAGTGGCGGTCTGCTTTCCCCCGTTCGGGTCGGAGTGCTTCACTGCAGGCTCTCCTGCACGTTTCCCTTGTTAAAAGAGACTTGTTCGCCCGGCGCGACACCCTACGCTCCGCGTGCGTGGACACGACGGTAAAATCTGAATGAGTGCACCCCTTTTACTGACTGAGTGCACCCGCCGTAAATCTGGCCGGCGTCCAGAATTACTGACTGCGTGCATCCCACAAAATTACTGACTGAGTGCACCCCACTCGTCGGCACTCTTGTGACGACGGGCGCTTGATCGGGTTGAGCGCGTCAGCGCTCAACCCAATTTGTTCGGCCGGGGGCCAGTGCGCCTCCGGGGACTATGGGTTAGTACTACGTCATATAGGTAGACTTAACCGATCGGGCTGAAATTTTCAGCATAGTTGTTCACAGTAACAAGAAGTATTGTGCTAAAATTTCAGCCAGATCGGTTGAGTGGTTCCCGAGATATTAAACAACCAGGCAAGTCGTCCGGGGGACGCAGTATACTCCACAAATTTGAACTCCTACGCACGGTGACTCCTCTCCTGTTGTGGCCTGTTGACACTCCCAATCCATATTACTAAGCGGCAAAGGTCTGTCCGTTTGTTTGTTTGTTTGTTTGTCTGTGAGCGCGATATCTCTAGCTACAGTTGTCGGATCGCGATGATCTATGGCTTAAACTGACCGTCATAACATGTAGTTTTGCATGAAGGTTTGTGGACTTTGGTCGATGTCTAAATTCCAAAATATTTCGAAAATATCGACTGCGACAGTACATTCTGAGCACAGAAGGCACCACACGCTGTGATTGGCGTTTGATTTCGCGCCAAAAGCGCTTCACAGTGTCACTACTCATGACAGAGTTGTCGTTGTGGGACTCCAAAGTGTATTCGCAGGCACTGTGTGCACTGGCAGGGGCGCAGCATCAAACTGCTTTGGAGCAATGTCAAATGTCTTTAGATCTAACTGAAATCTCCTACGGGCTAAACCCAAATGTCTGTGGGCTAAACCCAAGTATCTATTGTGTGTTTACAGGCACGGGAGCTGGTGCGAGTGTAAATGTAGGCACTGGCAGGGGCACAGTGTCAAATGGCTTGAGATCTATGTGAAACGTCCTATTGGCTGAACCCAAATGTCTACAAGCCAATCCCAAGTGTCAATTGTGTATTTACAGGCATGGGGGCTGGTGCGATCCTAAACATAGGCACTGGCAGGGGCAGAGGGTCGAATGTCTTGAGATCTATCTGAAATGTCCTATGGGCTAAACCCAAGTGACTACGGGCTAAACCCAAGCATCTATTGTGTATTTACAGGCATAGGAGCCGGAGAGATCCCAAATATAGGCACTGACAATGGCACAGGATCTGACGACTTGAGATCTAACTGTACTGTCCTGCAGTGCGCTGAATTCAATGATTACATTATCTCCTTCATGCTCTGTAGATTATCCATGGGCTATTGGCCATAGAGATTCTCCTACGGGCTAAAGGCTCTAGTCCTATATACTAAGCGGCAAGAGTCTGTCCGTGTGTTTGTTTGTCTGTTAACGCTCTAGCGCTCGCTACAGTTGACGGATCGCGATGATCTATAGCTTAAACTGACCGTCAGAACACGTAGTTTTGCATCTTTGCTTTTAGAACTTTGGCCGATGACTAAATTCCACAATATTTCGCAAATATCAACTGCGCCAGTACATTCTGAGCACAGAAGGCACCACAAGCTGTGACTGATGTTTGATTTCTTGCCAAAATCACTTTACAGTGTCACCGTTCACTAAAGAGTTGTCGTTGTGAGACTCCAAAGTGTATTCGCAGGCACTGTGTGCACTGGCAGGGGCACAGTATCAAACTGCTCTGTATCTATGTCAAACACCTTTAGATCAATAGGCAATACATGTGGTTGCTCTTGGTTAGGGTACAGCGTATTGCTGGAGTATTTCGCCAGCGATCAGCAGCAAGACGACGCAGATAGAAGAGAGTTGCTGAGTGGTCTGGCTCTGGCTGCTCCAAATCTTGAGGCTTTGCGAGTACAGAGACTATTCGTGAAAGACACTTCTGACGAAGAAATGACCAGTGTAGGGACGCTATCCTGCAGCTGTCTTGTGGAGAAGTGCGCAAAATTGCGCCTTTTGGACGTCAGGCGCGTTCTATTGTTTATCAAACCACCTGAAGGGGCCAGAATCAGATTGGAACCAACTGTATGGCCAGTGAAGCGACAGAAGTTGCAGATCGTAGTCCACAAGCACAGAATATGCAATGGGGTGGATTCGAGACTCCATAAAGTTATTGTTGGTGACAACGTGGAGCTACTGAGGTCCTCTAAACAAAAGGCCGACGCGCACAAGAACTTTTGTAAGGACTGGATCAGCTCTGATGGCATGAACCAACACGAACATCTAAGACCGCTCTGTTGAATGTGATTACGTTGGTGGTGGAAGAGAACTATATGGCATACAATAAGTAGGATATGCGCAGGCAGACACTAAATATGATACTGTAGATATTTTCCATTGTCATTTGAAGAGACAATCGCACTTGTTCAACCGTGCGATGTATACTGGACGTGTTCGATGGACGAACGCCATATCCAAATTTTTCGCCGCGCCTCAGCGCGGCGAGGTGTATATATACGGTTGACAATGTCTGTGTGTGTGTGTGTGTGTGTGTGTGTGTGTGTGTGTCTGTCTGTGTGTCTGTGTGTCTGTGTTTCCGTGGCACCGAAGTAAAATGTGTGACATATGTGGTCAAGTAGACTCGAGGTCGCTGAGTACGGATCCGATGTCCGTTTCTGTTGCTAATTTCGCATTTTCGAGATATTCGCAATTAAAATTCTAAAATGTCGAAAATCGACTTTTTCGTCTGATGCGCTAGCCGCGAAGTTTCTTCAGAAATGAAAGGAGCATCAACCACGGATAATTTGTAACACAAAAGAAAATTTTTCAGATGTGGAATTTAATAGAAATACACAATTATTTGTCAAAATTGCATAAATTGACTAAAATACCGAGTCATTTAATGACGAATGTGAATGCAGAAATGGAAAGGTCGTATGCCGATAAGAATTTGTGACATAAGTTTTGAAGTTTTTAAAAATTGCAATTTCGAGATATTTTTAATCAAAATATGAAAAAATGTCGAAAATCGATTTTTCATCTGATGATATAGCGGCGAAATTTCTTCAGAAATGGAAAGAGTATAGACTGGCAATAACTCGTAACGCAAGAGAAATTTTTTGCAAATGTGGAATTTAGTAGAAATACGTGATTATTTTTCAAAATTCCATAAATCAACAAAAGAGAACGTCGTTTTTTTGACGAATTTGAACGCAGAAATGGTAAGGCCGTATGCCAATAAGAATTTGTGACGTAGTTTTACAGATTTCAAATTAATTCCGATTTTCGAGCTATTTGGAATTAAAATTTACGAAAATCTCAAAATCGAGATTTTCGTCTGATGGCCAGAACAGCTGTTTATTGATGAATGTGCACTCGGAAACAGAAATGCGTACGCTGAAAACAGGAATTCACTCGCACCAAACTTTTGGCAAGTTTTTTTGTTGGATGTGACGTTTTTACACAGGTAGGAAACATCAGATAAACGGCGTCGTATCATGCCGATAACATGTAGCGAACGCGATATCACTGAGCTTCAGATCAGCTGTACAGACAACCGTATCGTGGGGATAGGTGCACTTGGCATTAAGGTACACATTCTCAAGACACTTTCTCCAGATGCGGCTAACGATGTGTGCAAAGTTCACTATACTGTTCACCAAATTTTGACAGACACAAA
>JASAMZ010004736.1:0-28630 GCA_030248115.1 Linhomoeus sp. GSCO2_2 | reverse complement strand
ATACCGGGTGTTTTTTTTAATGTGGTGAATCGCAAAGTTGAATAACTTTTGCGTGGGTTAACCTAGACGGACGAAACTTGCACACGATAGACACAAAACTATGCCATTACATGTGTTACCAAATGGCATGATTTCGCTTCAAATTACGCAAGTTGCAGGCGATCAAAGTTGGGGTCCAAAATTTCTTGAAAGTGCTCCACTGGAAAGTCTAGAACTCAAGCAATAGGCGACACTTTTTCGCGTGACTTGCACCATCATATGCAAAAGAAAATGAGCTTTCACATGCCGCAAAAACCAACTCTGTAGTTAAAATAACGCCAAAGTTACAGCTCGTCATAGTTGGCTAAGAAGTGCCGTCGCGGGGGCTTTCGGGTGACGAGGAGATGGCGCAAGTGGAAAGAGCCCGCGCCGACGGCACTTCTTTAGGCCAACTATCGACGAGCTGTAACTTTGGCGTTATTTTAACTACAGAGCGTTGGTTTTTGCGGCATGTGAAAGCTCATTTTCTTTGCATGATGGTGCAAGTCACACAAAAAAGTGTCGCCTATATTGCTTGAGTTCTCAACTTTCCAGTGGAGCACTTTCAAGAAATTTGGCCAACTTTGATCGCCTGCAACTTGCGTAATTTGAAGCGAAATCATCCCATTTGGTAACACATGTAATGGCATAGTTTTGTGTCTATCGTGTGCAAGTTTCGTCCGTCTAGGTTAACCCACGCAAAAGTTATTAGAGACTTGCGATTCACCACGTAAAAAGAACACCCGGTATAAGCCCCCTGTGAACGCAATGCACTCTGCTTAGTTCTTGCCGGAGACAAGGGACACGAGAAGGTCGGGGTAGGCGAGGTTGCTGAGCACCATGGTGGCACTTGACTCTGCTGCCTTCGTAGTCCACCTCCAGGACACCATCCATGAGATCGGCAGGAGTGGTGACAGAGCGCAGCACGTTGTTTGAGCAGCGACCGGGTGATGGGTCGTGAGCCCTGCGGGGATTCTTGCGCAAACCTGAAAACAGTAAAACAGTCATTCTCTAGTGCTTTTGCATACAACCGGAATGTGCGCACTCATGGGGAGGTGTTGTTGCGGGTCTTGTGCGCTCCAAGTTTGGTAGGGAAGATGGGAGGAGCGTGGTGGTCAAACCCACTCGGCCAGGAAACCGATCTAAACTGGATAACATGTTACCAATGAAAAATCAAGTAAACGAGAAACCGGAAGACAAAAGTTAGTCACCTTTGAAAGGGTGATGTTGAACTTCGTCCCACCTCGGAAGTACCTGTGACTCTTGCCATCCTTCTCTCGATTGAAACTGGTGTCAGTCACCAAACCGGAACCGTACCAGCTGACCATGAAGCTCCCGTCATTGGTCGAGTACACCTCGTAGACAGCGGTAGTAGGGTCGGCAATTGTCACATAGTGGCCCAAAGTGTGCTCCAGATCCGATCAATCTAAACCGATCAAACCGATCTAAACCAGATAACATGTTACCAATGAAAAATCGAGTAAAGAAACCGGAAGACAAAAGTTAGTCACCTTTCAAAAGGTGGAGTTGAACTTCGTCCCACCTCGGAAGTACCCGTAAATCTTGCCGTCTTCCTCTCAATCGAACCTTGTGTCCATGGCCAAACCGGAACCGGACCAGCTGTCAATGAAGCTCCCGTCATTGGTCGAGTACACCTCGTAGACGGTGGTAGTAGGGTCGGCAATTGTCACGTTGTGGCCCGAAGTGTGCTCCAGATCATTGTAGCACTGGCACACTCTTTCCCCCAAGAGCTGAACGAAGGCTGGTTGAAGTAACAGGTTACCCGGTTGCAGCAATGCAAAATCCGCCGACATCGTGAGGTGAACCTCAGTGGTCACCGCCGTGCCAGAGTGACAGTGACTGACAATTTGCATGCATGCAGAAGATCAGGCAAGTCGTCCGGGGGACGCAGTATACTCCACAAATTTGAACTCCTACGCACGGTGACTCATCTGCTGTTGTGGCCTCCCGACACTCCCAATCGGAAAACTAATGCCGAATTCGTGATCTACATCCCAGAATACCCCAGAATCAACATACAACACCCCTAACATACAACACCCACAACATACAACACCTATGGACTAGCAGAAACGAAATTCAGCAGTCGGGGGACGGTAGCATGCGATTTCGTCATAGATACGTTCAAACATCATCTAAACGCTAAACGAATGCCAAATTCGTAATCAGCGCCCCCGAAAACCCCGAAATCGAGCATAATATTGGCAAAGTCGATCCGACGGCCAAAATTCAAACCGACGCGGCAGGGATACTGTAACTCTGCAAATTTGTCAAAAATACTTTTCTGGGCCAGATTTAAGCGCAGAATCGTTTGAAACCACTTTTGGAACGATTCGGCAACGCATTCGAGCGATATAGACGCCGAAATGCGAAAATCGCAATTTTCGACCCCGGAGTCAAAAAAGTCGCAGTGTAAGAAAGTTTTTTGTGTTTCGCCCGATTTTCTCCGTTCATGGCTCATTCGATAGAGGACATCTGGGAAGGAGCAACAAGAGTGGTCTCGCCGCTCTAGCTGCTACCTAGCTCGCACAGCGGCCCGTCAAAGTCGACCCGGGGCCAAAAATCGCGAATTTTTCAAATTTGGCGCCAAAATGGGTCCCGCAGCGATCCAATTCTTTTTTTGCCAACCCGGCACTATCGAGTACTACAACATATCAAAAGATAGTATATACCATTATATGCAACTTTTTCGAGTTCTACCTTGTAGTATGCCTTTTTCAGTACTTTGAAAATTTAAATTTTTGAATTTCCCGCCAACGGGGTCCCGGAGCGTGACCCCGTTTGGTGTCCACCCTGCCCACCTACTAGGCCTACCCAACGCAAAAGACCGTTTGCAAATCGGTCGCTGCACGCGCGAACACCATCCGTTAGAAATTACTGCGTTTCGCGCACAATCGCTATATACTCCACACTTTTTTGTGGAGTATAAAAAACCATTCAAACATTTGAATTCAGTCAACACACATTCAAACGTTCGAATTGGGAGAGATCGCTTTGGAAGACCCTGGTTACAGAGTCAACTGATTTACATGCAAGACATACGATTGGAAAAACAGGATGACTGTTCAAATATTTGACTTGGGTGTAACGAACGCATAAAAGCGACTTGCATCGACCAGACAGAGACACACATTGAGAAAAACATTTTTTTTCTTCAAAATGCCGCACAATTACTATCGTTGTCAGTTATGCAAATGGGCCTTCTGCAAGACTGTCGAAAGCTTAAGGCTTCACATAGAGAAATGTCATCCCACCGCAAGCCACCACTCCCCCACGCTTCCAGAGCTGACATCCGAGCCACGAGCCAGGAGCCACTGACGACTCCCAGAGCAGCCCCGAGCCCCAAGCTCGCGCCCCAGAGACCCGAGTCCCCAACGACCCGCAGAGAAACCCTGAGCCCCGAGTCCGCCCCCAGAGAGAGCAGACCCCGCGAGACTGAGCCCAAGTGCAAGATTCCTGATAACCCGACCCCCAGAGCCAGACCACAAGAGCACCCCGATCCCATGAGTCTACAGGTTGCTGCCTTGCCTTCCTCACTGCCACTGCGAATCTCACCTTTCGCACACAAGCCACCATTCATTCAGGCGTGACTGCCCCTTCTGGACCTCGGCCACATTCCACCAACCATGGCAATGCTACACCTACATTTCAACTCCCACGTTCACTACCATCCTTCCATGTGAATAATAATGATCCAGATTCTTTTGTGCCTTATTGAGTTCCCCCCACTCTCTTGTGCATTATTTCGGCTCTTGTGCATCATTTCGGATGCGTGACATGACGTATGTGAAAGAAACTTGGCGCTCTGAGTGCAGTACATATGGTACTTCACCCACCAATATGAGAACTACTCGCCAGCACATTCATGGCGACGTTTGAAAGCAGTCCTCCTGCAAGCAGCAGTCGCGGGACGCTCGATTCCAGAATAAGCAACTAGCAGTATAAGTTTGATGCCCATAGCCCAAAGTTTGAATTCGAATGCGCGGGTACAATTGGATATGGTAAATCCAAAGTTCAAACGTTTGAGTCGGACTACGATCATTTTGATTTAGACGGCAATTGGCAAAATGGAATGGAAGCAACGCGGCATTGCAAAATTTGTGGTCTGAACCGCTGAAAACCTAGAATAGTCATCTTTGCCACGATAACACACCCCAACATAGCCGCAAACAGATTACATGAGTAGAGTTACATGAGTAGTAGGGTAGAGTAGAATTTTGTAGTAACATGTCATTCACACTGCTGACTGCAACTGGGAATGGTTAGCTATGTGTTGTATATGCAAATCCGATGACTACATGCCAGCAACATTGCAATTTTGGAATTGGCTTATTCTCAATAGTTATCCGGTCTGGTGAATTTCATCGTGCTCTTTACTGGTTTTATCATTCAGATCCTAGCATATTTATTGAGACAGCAAGGAGTGTATTATTTAATTCTACCGAGAAGAAACCCAAGCATTTCGACATGGAAGAGGGACGAGGGATAGACGAGGAGAATCCGAGCGCGCAGGACGTGGTTGGCCACCTTCTTTCTTTACGATGCCGACATCTGCATGATTGAGAATTCATTGTGAATTCCATTGCAGCAATGTCGAGAAGAGGAGTCGCACATTCCCGTGTCGAGTCTGGAAGGAGACGAAGGGTGACAAGTAAGCGGGACCGATAACTACTTACCTACTTACTCCAGCTATATTGGTTCGATCTCTCAGGAAGGGGAAGCTGTTGAGAATGGGTTAACCTCTGGTTAAGAGGCAGATCGATAGGCGAGCTATTCTAGGGTTGTTATTGTGACCTTTCTCCTCTCCTGCCTAGCCTAGACGGGTGCCGGTCTACTAGTGTAGTAATTTGCTTCTGTCCGTCTGCTCTTCTAGGCTAAGAATAGCCGTAGCGTCGCGTGGTTGCGTAGCGTATATAAGGAAGGGTATCCGCCAGTCGCCCCGCTCCCCTTTCCTCTGTCTGTGGTCGTACTGTGAATAGAGCTTCTGGTAGAGAAGCGGGCACAGGTTCCTTACAAGGCAAAGACTGCCGCCCAGAGAATTCCAACAGAAGCCAGCAACGAGCGTCCCACACAGCAACAAGCGAGACGCAAGGAGGACTTGAATCCTCAGTTGATCCTCAGTTGAATCTCCTTTGTCAAGATGGATGCGCACAAGTACAAATCGAGTATCAAGGACACCTCAGACCACTCCGAGGATGACCGTTGGCTCGACAATGACGACGGGCCCATGACGGAGCTAAAGAGGCGGCGAGATTTGTGGCATGACGAAAGGTGCTACCCTGAGTGGGAGAAGGCCACCCCCGCCTGGCGGCACAAGTCTCTCCACTTCAAGACCAAGGTGCCGAGGAGTAGCTGGATGCTTTATTTCAAGAAATACCTCCATCGAGCGTCCCCGCGACTGCTGCTTGCAAGAGGACTGCTTTCAAACGTCTCCATGAATGTGCTGGCGAGAAGTTCTCGTATTGGTGGGTGAAGTACCGTATGTACTGCACTCAGAGCGCCAAGTTTCTTTCACATATGTCACATCACGCGTCCGAAATGATGCACAAGAGCCGAAATAATGCACAAGAGAGCGGGGGGAACTCAATAAGGTACAAAGGAATCTGGATCATTATTATTCACATGGAAGTATGGTAGTGAACATGGGAGTTGAAATGTAGGTGTAGCATTGCCACGGTTGGTGGAATGTGGCCGAGGTCCAGAAGGGGCAGTCGCACCTGAATGAACGGTGGCTTGTGTGCGAAAGGCGAGATTTGCAGTGGCAGTGAGGAAGGCAAGGCAGCAACCTGTAGACTCACGGGATCGGGGTGCTCTTGTGGTCTGGCTCTGGGGGTCGGGTTATCAGGAATCTTGCACTTGGGCTCAGTCTCGCAGGGTCGGCTCTCTCTGGGGGCGGACTCGGGGCTCGGGGTTTCTCTGGGGGTCGTCTGGGACTCGGGTCTCTGGGGCGCGAGCTCGGGGCTCGGGACTGCTCTGGGGGTTGTCGGTGGCTCCTGGCTCAGGGCTCAGATGTTGGCTCTGGAAGCGTGGGGGAGTGGTGGCTTGCGGCGGGAGCTCAGCCTTCGCCTCTTCCAGCTCTTTACTCAGCCTTCTCGCCCTGAGGAAGACGTGTCCCCCCTCGGAGATGTCCATTGTTTGGATGCGGGCCACTTTCTTGGCAATCCCATTGGATAACACGTTATCTTGGTTGGTCAATCGATAATCGATCAGTGGATAACACTACAGCATGTGGCCCCCACCTCTACCCATGGGGAGCCATCGCCATACCATCCGCCGACGTGAGTCTCTTACAATTTCCACCGCGTGGGGCTTGGCCAACCCCTTGCACGGGACTTGGGTCATCACCATTACGATTCCCTCCAGAAAGGTTGAAGAGACCCTTTTTCCAGCTCTGCAGGAGACGGCTTAAATATTTTTCGAACGGTTTTTTTGGTTTCTCTTTTTTGTTGTGTGTTTTTCGTCGTGGCTGCGGCTTGGGGGGTGTCGCTCTTTGTTTTCTGGTTTTGGTGTTTTTTTTTTTTTTTTTGTGTGTTTTCTCTTTTTCTTTTTTTGCCTTTCTTTTTTTGGCTTCTTTTTTGCTTTTGTTTTTTTTTTGTTTTCTGTTTGTTTCCGTTTTTTTTTTCCTTTAAGCACCCTGTGAACGCAATGCAATCTGCTTAGTCTTGCCGGAGACAAGGGACACGAGAAGGTCGGGGTAGGCGAGGTTGCTGAGCACCATGGTGGCATCGACTCTGCTGCCTTCGTAGTCCACCTCCAGGACACCATCCATGAGATCGGCAGTGGTGACAGAGCGCAGCACGTTGTTTTAGCAGCGACCGGGTGATGGGTTGTGAGCCCTGCGGGGATTCTTGCGCAAACCTGAAAACAGTAAAACAGTCATTCTCTAGTGCTTTTGCATACAACCGGAATGTGCGCACTCATGGGGGAGGTGTTGTTGCGGGTCTTGTGCGCTCCAAGTTTGGTAGGGAAGACGGGAGGAGCGTGGGGTCGAACCCACTCGGCCAGGAAACCGATCTAAACTGGATAACATGTTACCAATGAAAAATCAAGTAAACGAGAAACCGGAAGACAAAAGTTAGTCACCTTTCGAAAGGTGGTGTTGAACTTCGTCCCACCTCGGAAGTACCTGTGAATCTTGCCGTCCTTCTCTCGATTGAACCTGGTGTCAGTGACCAAACCGGAACCGGACCAGCTGTCGATGAAGCTCCCGTCATTGGTCGAGTACACCTCGTAGACAGCGGTAGTAGGGTCGGCAATTGTCACGTAGTGGCCCGAAGTGTGCTCCAGATCCGATCAATCTAAACCGATCAAACCGATCTAAACCAGATAACATGTTACCAATGAAAAATCGAGTAAAGAAACCGGAAGACAAAAGTTAGTCACCTTTCAAAAGGTGGAGTTGAACTTCGTCCCACCTCGGAAGTACCCGTAAATCTTGCCGTCTTCCTCTCAATCGAACCTTGTGTCCATGGCCAAACCAGAACCGGACCAGCTGTCAATGAAGCTCCCGTCATTGGTCGAGTACACCTCGTAGACGGTGGTAGTAGGGTCGGCAATTGTCACGTTGTGGCCCGAAGTGTGCTCCAGATCATTGTAGCACTGGCACACTCTTTCCCCCAAGAGCTGAACGAAGGCTGGTTGAAGTAACAGGTTACCCGGTTGCAGCAATGCAAAATCCACCGACATCGTGAGGTGAACCTCAGTGGTCACCGCCGTGCCAGAGTGACAGTGACTGACAATTTGCATGCATGCAGAAGAAAAACCATTCAAACATTTGAATTCAGTCAACACACATTCAAACGTTCGAATTGGGAGAGATCGCTTTGGAAGACCCTAGGTTACAGAGTCAACTGATTTACATGCAAGACATACGATTGGAAAAACAGGATGACTGTTCAAATATTTGACTTGGGTGTAACGAGCGCATAAAAGCGACTTGCATCGACCAGACAGAGACACACATTGAGAAAAACATTTTTTTTCTTCAAAATGCCGCACAATTACTATCGTTGTCAGTTATGCAAATGGGCCTTCTGCAAGACTGTCGAAAGCTTAAGGCTTCACATAGAGAAATGTCATCCCACCGCAAGCCACCACTCCCCCACGCTTCCAGAGCTGACATCCGAGCCCCGAGCCAGGAGCCACTGACGACTCCCAGAGCAGCCCCGAGCCCCAAGCTCGCGCCCCAGAGACCCGAGTCCCCGACGACCCGCAGAGAAACCCTGAGCCCCGAGTCCGCCCCCAGAGAGAGCAGACCCCGCGAGACTGAGCCCAAGTGCAAGATTCCTGATAACCCGACCCCCAGAGCCAGACCACAAGAGCACCCCGATCCCATGAGTCTACAGGTTGCTGCCTTGCCTTCCTCACTGCCACTGCAAATCTCACCTTTCGCACACAAGCCACCGTTCATTCAGGCGTGACTGCCCCTTCTGGACCTCGGCCACATTCCACCAACCGTGGCAATGCTACACCTACATTTCAACTCCCACGTTCACTACCATCCTTCCATGTGAATAATAATGATCCAGATTCTTTTGTGCCTTATTGAGTTCCCCCCACTCTCTTGTGCATTATTTCGGCTCTTGTGCATCATTTCGGATGCGTGACATGACGTATGTGAAAGAAACTTGGCGCTCTGAGTGCAGTACATATGGTACTTCACCCACCAATATGAGAACTTCTCGCCAGCACATTCATGGCGACGTTTGAAAGCAGTCCTCTTGCAAGCAGCAGTCGCGGGACGCTCGATTCCAGAATAAGCAACTAACAGTATAAGTTTGATGCCCATAGCCCAAAGTTTGAATTCGAATACGTGGGTACAATCGGATATCGTTAATCCAAAGTTCAAACGTTTGAGTCGGACTACGATCATTTTGATTTAGACCGCAATTGGCAAAATGGAATGGAAGCAACGCGGCATTGCAAAATTTGTGGTCTGAACCGCTGAAAACCTAGAATAGTCATCTTTGCCACGATAACACACCCCAACATAGCCGCAAACAGATTACGGTAGCTCATTCTCCACCTAGAATGTGAATCTCGGTCCGAATTGCGAAACAAACTTCAGAATCGTGTTAAGCATCACCTAAAAGCACCAGAAAGCAACCGAACTTCCTATTTGTAGAGCTCGAGAAATTTGTTGAGATCGATCTGACCAACCACCCCTACAGGAAAGTGGTGTAGCGCCAAAGCGTTCATAGGTGCCGCCCAGATTGGAGTCATGGGGGGGGGGGGGCGTCGCGAAGTACCGAATTTTGACCAACTTTTGAATTTAAGTCAAAGTATCTTCTCTACAATGGCCGAAAATCACCCCGATCGGCTAACCCATTTCACAAAGAACGTCAACGACAGGGGTGTTCTCCAGCATTCTCCAGCAGATGACTTTCCTATCAAATCGACAAAATGAAATCGTCCAAATCTTCCCCAAGGGCTTTTTACAAGTTCATCTTATATACCTATTTCAGGCCTCCTGAACACCGTGGACTGCTCCATTTGGCTCTAGAGTGAACCATGCGGCCGTGACAGGGCTGCAAAGTGGGGTACCCATGGATAACAGGTTATTCTCTGCCACCTCACAATCTCCTCACTATGGTGCAGCACTGCATGTAGTGGATGCTACAGAAGTCATGGTGATCTGCTATGTGACCTGTGGGCTACTTGTTGCAGCATACTGTACTGTGCCAGAGGCAATACAGACCCTGTACCTGAGCTGTTGTTTGTGACACAGCTAACATGTTACCTCGCAATACGGATGACACAGTGCCTTCTCATTACGCCTGTAGCAGGATAAGTTCCTGGTAACACTTAGCAATACGTTGTGCTATACTGTATAGCATGGCATAACATGGAATATGTCGGCCGACGTTCATCAACCATGGCGGGGTGCAGTCATGAGTAATGCACAAGTATAACATGTTAACCTGGATAGGAAAATGCGCGTAGGTAGGTAGGACACCTTGGGGAGCTCTCCCTGTGAAGTTTGCCACTTGTCGAAGGAGTTTACACACAAATGACGCGACATCTCCCACCTGTCTAGGTCACAACAGCAGTTGAGTTCCCAAGGCCAAGTTATGAGGGTAGAGTAGAATTTTGTAGTAACATGTCATTCACACTGCTGACTGCAACTGGGAATGGTTAGCTATGTGTTGTATATGCAAATCCGATGACTACATGCCAGAGACATTGCAATTTTGGAATTGGCTTATTCTCAATAGTTATCCGGTCTGGTGACTTTCATCGTGCTCTTTACTGATTTTATTGTTCAGATCCTAGCATATTTATTGAGACAGCAAGGAGTGTATTATTTAATTCTACCAAGAAGAAACCCAAGCATTTCGACATGGAAGAGGGACGAGGGATAGACGAGGAGAATCCGAGCGCACAGGACGTGGTTGGCCACCTTCTTTCTTTACGATGCCGACATCTGCATGATTGAGAATTCATTGTGAATTCCATTGCAGCAATGTCGAGAAGAGGAGTCGCACATTCCCGTGTCGAGTCTGGAAGGAGACGAAGGGTGACAAGTAAGCGGGACCGATAACTACTTACCTACTTACTCCAGCTATATTGGTTCGATCTCTCAGGAAGGGGAAGCTGTTGAGAATGGGTTAACCTCTGGTTAAGAGGCAGATCGATAGGCGAGCTATTCTAGGGTTGTTATTGTGACCTTTCTCCTCTCCTGCCTAGCCTAGGCGGGTGCCGGTCTACTAGTGTAGTAATTTGATTCTGTCCGTCTGCTCTTCTAGGCTAAGAATAGCCGTAGCGTCGCGTGGTTGCGTAGCGTATATAAGGAAGGGTATCCGCCAGTCTCCCCGCTCCCCTTTCCTCTGTCTGTGGTCGTACTGTGAATAGAGCTTCTGGTAGAGAAGCGGGCACAGGTTCCTTACAAGGCAAAGACTGCCGCCACCCAGAATTCCAACAGGTTATGGGCCCAGGGCGCTTGTGAGCTTCGTAAGAAGATGGAGACGAAGAGTGCCCTTGTCCCCTTGAACGGGAACAACTACCCAACGTGGGCGGTGCAGTGCAAGATGGCCCTGATTAAGAAAGACCTGTGGGACATCGTCAGTGGGGCGATCA
Source organism: Linhomoeus sp. GSCO2_2 (assembly GCA_030248115.1). Taxonomy (NCBI): domain Eukaryota; kingdom Metazoa; phylum Nematoda; class Chromadorea; order Monhysterida; family Linhomoeidae; genus Linhomoeus; species Linhomoeus sp. GSCO2_2. Next base: position 17,515 of record JASAMZ010004736.1, on the reverse strand, counting down.
GAGGCGACCAGTTCAAGGCAGATGGAGCCAAGCTGGCCGAGTACGTGCGAAGGAAGAACAGAGCCCTCGCCACCATCGTTTTGGGGATCGACCCGTCTCTGCTCTACTTGCTTCCCAACCCGGAGAGCCCCCGGGAGGTGTGGAACAAGTTGGCCGAGCACTTTCAGAAGAAGACGTGGTCAAACAAGCTGATGGTGAAGCGGCAGCTGAACGAGAGTAAGCTGGAGGAGGGAGGATCTGTCTCAGAGCACATCGGCAGAATGGCGGAGTTGTTCAACAAGCTGGCGGTCCTGGGGGAGCCCCTCAAGGAGGAGGACAAGGTCATCGCCATGCTGGGAAGCCTACCAGAGAGTTTCGACGTGCTGGTCACGGCACTGGTGGTCCGAGTGGACACGCTCACGCTGGAAGCGCTGGTTGAGCGGCTACTTCACGAGCAAGCAAAGCAGAAGGCCAAGGAGAATGGCTTTGCTGCTGGAGCTTATGGCCCAGGAGTAGGTGCCTCAGCGCTTGCTGCAGAAGGGCTGCCAAAGGTGAAGTGCTACATCTGCGGAGTGTGGGGCCACAAGAAGAGAGAGTGCTGGAAGTGGCAGAGCCAGCAGCAGAGAGCCAACGTGGCTGGAGAGGTTGGAGGTGGCAGCGAGGACGAGGAAGTCCTGCCACTGTAGAAGGACAACACCAGAGTCGAGCCGCCTATGATCTGAGGAGGAGTGTTGAAAATGGGTTAACCTCTGGTTAAGAGGCAGATCGATAGGCGAGCTATTCTAGGGTTGTTATTGTGACCTTTCGTCTCTCCTGCCTAGCCTAGACGGGTGCCGGTCTACTAGTGTAGCAATTTGCTTCTGTCCGTCTGCTCTTCTAGGCTAAGAATAGCCGTAGCGTCGCGTGGTTGCGTAGCGTATATAAGGAAGGGTATCCGCTAGTTTCTCTGCTCCCCGCTCCCCTTTCCTCTGTCTGTGGTCGTACTGTGAATAGAGCTTCTGGTAGAGAAGCGGGCACAGGTCCCTTGCAGGGCAAAGACTGCCGCCCAGAGAATTCCAACAGGTTATGGGCCTAGGGCGCTTGTGAGCTTCGTAAGAAGATGGAGACGAAGAGTGCCATTGTCCCGTTGAACGGGAACAACTACCCAACGTGGGCGGTGCAGTGCAAGATGGCCCTGATCAAGGAAGACCTGTGGGACATCGTCAGTGGGGCGATCAGAGGCGACCAGTTCAAGGCAGATGGAGCCAAGCTGGCCGAGTACGTGCGAAGGAAGAACAGAGCCCTCGCCACCATCGTCTTGGGGATCGACCCGTCCCTGCTCTACTTGCTTCCCAACCCGGAGAGCCCCCGGGAGGTGTGGAACAAGTTGGCCGAGCACTTTCAGAAGAAGACGTGGTCGAACAAGCTGATGGTGAAGCGGCAGCTGAACGAGAGTAAGCTGGGGGAGGGAGGATCTGTCTCAGAGCACATCGGCAGAATGGCGGAGTTGTTCAACAAGCTGGCGGTCCTGGGGGAGCCCCTCAAGGAGGAGGACAAGGTCATCGCCATGCTGGGAAGCCTACCAGAGAGTTTCGACGTGCTGGTCACGGCACTGGTGGCCCGAGTGGACACGCTCACGCTGGAAGCGCTGGTTGAGCGGCTACTTCACGAGCAAGCAAAGCAGAAGGCCAAGGAGAATGGCTTTGCTGCTGGAGCTTATGGCCCAGGAGGAGGTGCCTCAGCGCTTGCTGCAGAAGGGCTGCCAAAGGTGAAGTGCTACATCTGCGGGGTGTGGGGCCACAAGAAGAGAGAGTGCTGGAAGTGGCAGAGCCAGCAGCAGAGAGCCAACGTGACTGGAGAGGTTGGAGGTGGCAGCGAGGACGAGGAAGTCCTGCCACTGTAGAAGGACAACACCAGAGTCGAGCCGCCTATGATCTGAGGAGGAGTGTTGAAAATGGGTTAACCTCTGGTTAAGAGGCAGATCGATAGGCGAGCTATTCTAGGGTTGTTATTGTGACCTTTCTCCTCTCCTGCCTAGCCTAGACGGGTGCCGGTCTACTAGTGTAGTAATTTGCTTCTGTCCGTCTGCTCTTCTAGGCTAAGAATAGCCGTAGCGTCGCGTGGTTGCGTAGCGTATATAAGGAAGGGTATCCGCCAGTCTCCCCGCTCCCCTTTCCTCTGTCTGTGGTCGTACTGTGAATAGAGCTTCTGGTAGAGAAGCGGGCACAGGTTCCTTACAAGGCAAAGACTGCCGCCCAGAGAATTCCAACATAAGCCAGCAACGAGCGTCCCACACAGCAACAAGCGAGACGCAAGGAGGACTTTGCGACCGAGCTGTCTCCGGATGACTCCTTCATCGCGGTGTCCACCGATGAGGCCGGCACGGCAGCGACCACTCAAATTCTCATTGCATTCTTCCCTTGTCGCATTTCCTTCAGCAATTCCTTCCTCAGTTGAATCTCCTTTGTCAAGATGGATGCGCGCAAGTACAAATCGAGTATCAAGGACACCTCAGACAACTCCGAGGACGACCGTTGGCTCGACAACGACGATGGGCCCATGACGGAGCTGAAGAGGCGGCGAGATTTGTGGCATGACGAAAGGTGCTACCCTGAGTGGGAGAAGGCCACCCGCGCCTGGCTGCACAAGTCTCTCCACTTCAAGACCAAGGTGCCGAGGAGTAGCTGGATGCTTTATTTCAAGAAATACCTCCATCGAGCGTCCCATGACTGCTGCTTGCAAGAGGACTGCTTTCAAACGTCGCCATGAATGTGCTGGCGAGAAGTTCTCGTATTGGTGGGTGAAGTACCGTATGTACTGCACTCAGAGCGCCAAGTTTCTTTCACATATGTCACGTCACGCATCCGAAATGATGCACAAGAGCCGAAATAATGCACAAGAGAGAAAAGGAATCTGGATCATTATCTACATGCCAGCTAGGTGTTTGTCCGTCCGTCCGTCTGTCCGAGTACGCTTGCCTTCCTAGCACTTCGCCACGCGACGCTTCAGCATGCGCCTGCCTCGCTAGTACTTCGCCACGCGACGCTTCAGCATGCGCGCGCTAGGAAGCCAGCAGGACGCCAGCGGTGTCCCGCAGAGAAGCTCGCTCGCTTGGATCCATCGACCGCAGAAAATCAATCGCTGCACGGCCAGCGTCGCCTGTTGCTGCCTGCCTTCAACGCAGGCTTTGCCTGAACAGTACGGCAATGCACGGTAGCAGAGCCTTGCAAAAGCGAACAGTGCGGCAGTGGGCGGTACAGCAGAGAACCTTGCAATGCGCAAATGCAACAGAGCCGAACAGTACGACAATGCTCGCGCAGGCAATTCTAGCCGCTTCAGCGACTATTTCGCTTGCAACAGGACAGATCTTGCAACAGGACAGACTTTCTGCAACAGGACGCTGCGCAATTGCAACAGAGCCGAACAGTACGACAATGCTCGCGCAGGCAATTCTAGCCGCTTCAGCGACTATTTCGCTTGCAACAGGACAGATCTTGCAACAGGACAGACTTTCTGCAACAGGACGCTGCGCAATTGCAACAGAGCCGGCAGGCAATTCTAGCCGCTTCAGCGACTATTTCGCTTGCAACAGGACAGTTCTTGCAACAGGACAGACTTTCTGCCTGTTGCAACAGTACAGACGTTACAACAGAATCGTCGCGCGAGGCGACGAGCGCCGTTGGCTCGCAACAGGACAGACCTTTGCGCCAGGACAGATTTTGCAACAGGACAAAACTTGCAACAGGACAGATCTTGCACCCGGAAAATCTGCCCGCTTTCTATCATTTGTTTTGCGCGGCGCTTTAGCGACTATTTCGCTTGCAACAGGACAGATCTTGCAACAGGACAGACTTTCTGCAACAGGACGCTGCGCAATTGCAACAGAGCCGAACAGTACGACAATGCTCGCGCAGGCAATTCTAGCCGCTTCAGCGACTATTTCGCTTGCAACAGGACAGATCTTGCAACAGGACAGACTTTCTGCAACAGGACGCTGCGCAATTGCAACAGAGCCGGCAGGCAATTCTAGCCGCTTCAGCGACTATTTCGCTTGCAACAGGACAGTTCTTGCAACAGGACAGACTTTGTGCAACAGGACGCTGCAACAGTACAGACGTTACAACAGAATCGTCGCGCGAGGCGACGAGCGCCGTTGGCTCGCAACAGGACAGACCTTTGCAACAGGACAGATTTTGCAACAGGACAAATCTTGCAACAGGACAGATCTTGCAACCGGAAAATCTGCCCGCTTTCTATCATTTGTTTTGCGCGGCGCTTTGTACGGCGCGTTCGCGAGGCAGTCAGCGCTGTTGGCTTGCAACAGGACAGATTTTCTGCAACAGGACAGATCTTGCAACAGGACAGATCTTACAACAGGACAGATTTTGCAACAGGACAAATGTTGCAACAGGACAAATCTTGCAACAGGACATACCCTGCAGCAGGTCAGATCTTGCAACAGGACAGACCCTGCAACAGGACAGATCTTGCAACAGGACAGATCTTACAACAGGACAGATTTTGCAACAGGACAAATTTTGCAACAGGCCACATCTTGCAACAGGATGGTCGCGCGAGGCGACCAGCGCCATTGGCTCGCAACAGGACAGACCTTCTGCAACAGGACAGATTTTGCAACAGTACACATCTTGCAACAGGACAGATTTTGCAACAGGACAAATCTTGCAACAGGACAAATCTTGCAACAGGACAAATTTCGCAACAGGACAGATCTTGCAACAGGACAGACCTTCCAACAGGACAGATTTTTCAACAGACACAGACCTTGCAAGACAACAAGGATTTTCAACGGACAATCTTGCAACAGGACAGATCTTGCAACAGGACAAATCTTGCAACAGGACAGACCCTGCAACAGGACAGATCTTGCAACAGGACAGACCCTGCAACAGGACAGATCTTGCAACAGGACAGACGTGGCAACAGGATGGTCGCGCGAGGCGACCAGCGCCATTGGCTCGCAACAGGACACACCTTCTGCAACAGGACAGACCTTGCAACAGGACAGATTGTGCAACAGGACAGATTTTGCAGCAGGACAAATCTTGCAACAGGACAGATCTTACAACAGGACAAACCTTGCAACAGGACTGAGGACAGACCCTGCAACAGGACAGATCTTTCAACAGGGCAGATCTTTCAACAGGACAGACCTTGCAAAAGGAGACACCTTGCAACAGGACAGACCTTGCAACAGGACAGGCCTTGCAACAGGACATACCCTGCAATAGGACAGACCCTTCAACAGGACAAATCTTGCAACAGGTCAGACCTTGACAATGTACAGGACGGACGTTGCGGCACGCGTGTGAGACGACCAGCGCCGTTGGCTCACAGCGGGGCAGACCTTGCAACGGACAGACCTTGAACAGGACAGATCATGCAACAGGACATTACGGCCATTGACGACTACATTCCATGCTATTCAGATCACACAAATTCTTCTGCAACAGGAAGGAACGGCTAGTTATTCACATGGAAGTATGGTAGTGAACATGGGAGTTGAAATGTAGGTGTAGCATTGCCACGGTTGGCGGAATGTGGCCGAGGTCCAGAAGGGGCAGTCGCACCTGAATGAACAGTGGCTTGTGTGCGAAAGGCGAGATTTGCAGTGGCAGTGAGGAAGGCAAGGCAGCAACCTGTAGACTCACGGGATCGGGGTGCTCTTGTGGTCTGGCTCTGGGGGTCGGGTTATTAGGAATCTTGCACTTGGGCTCAGTCTCGCGGGGTCTGCTCTCTCTAGGGGCGGACTCGGGGCTCGGGGTTTCTCTGGGGGTCGTCGGGGACTCGGGTCTCTGGGGCGCGAGCTCAGGGCTCGGGAACTGACTGCTCTAGGGGTCGTCGGTGGCTCCTGGCTCAGGGCTCGGATGTTGGCTCTGGAAGCGTGGGAGGGGGGGGGGGGGGGGGGGGAGTGGAGTGGTGGCTTGCGGCGGGAGCTCAGCCTTCGCCTCTTCCAGCTCTTTACTCAGCATTCTCGCCCTGAGGAAGACGTGTCCCCCCTCGGAGATGTCCATTGTTTGGAGCGGGCCACTTTCTTGGCAATCCTATTGGATAACACGTTATCTTGGTTGGTCAATCGATAATCAATCAGTGGATAACACTACAGCGTGTGGCCCCCACCTCTACCCATGGGGAGCCGTCGCCATACCATCCGCCAACGTGAGTCTCTTACGATTTCCACTGAGTGGGGCTTGGCCAACCCCTTGCACGGGACTTGGGTCATCACCATTACGATTCCCTCCGGAAAGGTTGAAGAGACCCTTTTTCCAGTTCTGCTAGGACAATTTTGGGGCACGTGTGCAGGGGCTCCTCAACGGGCGGGGGCTCTTAGATGCTGCACTGTACGCGCACAGGGTGGGGACAACAATAGAAGGCGACTCGACGAGATGCTGATGGACGTTAGAGCGTGACGTGAAGGAGGAGAAGAAGGAGGAGACGGAGAAGAATTCACCCCCCGCCCGTGGGACAAGAAACGCGCCGCGATCCTTTTTGCGCCTGTAGCTTTCGCTACACTGAATCGAATTCCACCAAATTTGGAATTTAATCTATTCGTAATAAAGCACTTTAGTGTACCAAATTTCATCCAATTCCGTTTAGTACAGCCTGAGAAATAAATATCGTGAAAAAGTGCGCGCGGCCTGGATGGAACATACCATGGTTGGCGCGTTTGAAAATTTACATTTTTATACTCCACAAAAAAGTGTGGAGTATATAGCGTTTGTGCGCGAAACGCAGAAAATTGCAACGGATGTAGCTCGCGCGTGAAGCGGCCGATATGCAAACGGTCTTTTGCGTTGGGTAGGTCTAGTAGGTGGGCAGGGTGGACACCAAACGGGGTCACGCTCCGGGACCCCGTTGGCGGGAAATTCAAAAATTTAAATTTTCTAAGTACTGAAAAATGGGTTGGGCAAGGTAGAACTCGAAAAAGTTGCATATAATGGTATATACTATCTTTTGATATGTTGTAGCCCTCGATAGTGCCGAACACGGAAAAAAAGAATTGGATCGCTGCGGGACCCATTTTGGCGCCAATTTTGAAACATTCGCGATTTTTCGCTATTTTTCGACTTTGACGGTTTGCTGTGCGCGATAGGTAGCAGCTAGAGCTGCGAGACCGCTTTTGGTGCTCCTTCCCAGATGTCCTCTATCGAATGAGCCATGAAGGGAAAAAATCGGGCGAAACACAAAAAAGTTATCTTGGTGGAACTTTTTTGACTCCGTGGTGGAAAATTGCGAGTTTTGCGTTTCGACGTCTGTAGCGCCCGAATGCGTTGCCGGATCGCTCCAAATGTGGTTTTAAACGATTCTACGTTGAAATCTGGTCCAGAAAAGTGTTTTAGAAAAATTTTCAAAGCTACAGTAACCCTGCCGCGTCCACTTGAATTTTGGGTGTCGGGTCGACTCTGGCAATATTATACTTGATTTCGGGGTTTTCGGGGGCGCTGATTACGAATTCGGCATTCGTTTAGCGTTTATATGATGTTTGAACGTACCTTATGACGAAATCGAATGCTACCGTACCCCAACTGCAGAATTTCGTTTCTGCAAGTCCATAGGAAGTTAGGGGTGTTGTATGTTGATTCTGGGGTATTCTGGGATGTAGATTAGGAATTCGGTACCGGATTTTTCCGCTTATAAGCCCATGGGCTTATACGTGGTTTTGGCGCTTGGGTCAGAGTAAAACTAGCGCCGCATATAAGCCCAGGGCTAATAAGTGGCAGTCGACTTTCAGTACCTATGTGTCTTTGTCTGCCTTATGAGAGCAACAAATTGGCATGAATTATGCAGTTGTCTTTAATTGTTTAAGGCTTATACGTTACAGAGGAGTTAAATAAACTTGATGGCTGACAGTTTTACTGCCATAGTTTGGCGTTATTGCGTGTTTATCGCACGCTAATCACGCAACACGCACAGAAATTACGCTCCATGAAAAAAAATCGACTTCTGTAGCACAAGCAATTTTCCAAGTGGAAATAGTAGTAGAGTATAGAGTAAGTAGAAACAGAAATAGTGGAATGTTTGACAGTTCTATCTCAACACACTAGAAAGTTATAGCAATTCTCTCGACCCCACACTGCTCCTCACCCCCCCCCCCCAACCCACCATACTCCCCTCCCCCAATTGCCCTGAAAATTCACTAGGCCCATCCTCTATTGTACTCCCCTCCCCTAAGTGCCATGAAATGAACTATTTAGAGAGCCGCTTCATCCACATTAGAGGAGTTGCAACCGCAATTTTATTTTAATTAACTCAAATAACACCATCGCTGTCCGCCGCACTCGCTTCCAGGCGACAAGAACGAGCTGAGGGAACTTCAGGGCTACGGTAGGGCGAGTGAGTTTTCAGGTCGGTTGGGGGAGGGGAGTATGGTAGAGGAGGGGGCGAGTGAATTTTCATGGGCATTTGGGGGAGGGGAGTACGGTAGAGGAGGGGGCGAGTGAATCTTCATGAGCATTTGGGGGAGGGGCTAGGGTAGCGGTCGGGGCGAGTGAATTTTCATGGGCATTTGGGGGAGGGGAGTGCAGTAGGGGAGGGGGCGAGTAAATTTTCATAGGCATTTGGGGGAGGGCGATAGTGGTACAAGTCTGGCGTTAGTGCGTGTTTATCGCACGCTAATCACGCAACACGCACAGAAATTACGCTCCATGAAAAAATCGACTTTTCGGCAGCAGAAGCAATGGTCGGTGGTCACATCCGCGAGAAAACGGCGGCACCGTCAATTGGCACCGCAATTACCCAGCTGGCACCGGCACCGGCACCGGCACCGCAATTACCCAACCCCGATCTGTACCCGCCATTTATTTCCATGTTGCAAACCATGGAAATCCGCTTAGAAGTCATGAGCTGATTGAGAAAATTGAGAAACGGAAGAAATCGAGCAAGCAAACAGAAAGTAGAATTATTGCTTGTTTTTGCGAAGAGCTGCGGTGATCAGCGTGTGGTGAGCTGCTCTGTTGAAATTTTGGTATAGACTTTGTGTACTTATGTCAGCTCGATTCGAGTTCTCCCAGTCTCGTCCATTATTTTTCAGGACCGCCGGTGTCCAGACAATGTGACTGCGACAACACAGCACAGTGGAAGAAGCGAAGAAAGAGCGTTGTCCATCGCGATCGCGCTGTGTCGTATTATTGTCAAGAAACGGCTCGATGCGTCGTCGTCAACTGGCGGAATGAGCGTCGACTGCTGCTCTCTGGCGCTGACCCACTGCGAGCAACTTGTCGGTTCCCTGACGAAGCATCCGCCGCCCTCGTCGTCGTCTTCGGGAGGAACGCCCTCTTCTTCCTCCGGCGCCGCCGTACGAGGACAACAGCCGCCGCTGCCCTACTTGGAAGCCGTCGAAGTTGGTCTTCGCCATTCTCAAAAACCTTAGAAGTTTGTTGCGGACCAACCGCACAACCACATAGGGCGTTATCTCCTGATTCTTCCCTGTGGACAGTCGTGGCTTGCTTTCAAGATCGACTCTATGTCAGATATCGTACTCTTTCCTTCCTTCCTTTGCGCAGGAGATCGGCCGCTTGGTGGAGGAGTTCGGCAGGCCTGTGGAGGTCCACCTGTTTCGCTGCCTCCTGTCGTCGCCCGATCTCGCCTCCTCTTCTGCGGCGGCCTCGAGTGGACCCGTCACTTCACAGCAGGTTGGGGCGAAGATTTGATGGAAGTGAGATTGGAGAACACGAATCCAACTTCAGCGATTGTTTACGCGGCTTTTGCGTTTGCCTTTGTAGGCGCTTCTGCTCAGCAAGCTCCTAGCCAGCTGGGGCATAGTGCGCCTCAAGTCGGGCTTCCTGTCCAACTTCTGCGAAGCCTACGATAGGCCCCTCACCGCATCGGTGGGCCTGAGTGTCTATGAATATGAAGGGGGGTCTGATGAGATGATCCAGTCTGAGCAATGAACTGTGCTGTATTCGTAGCAGCTTCGATCGAGCGACGTGTTCAGAGATCTCCTCCCGTGCCTCAACTGGTGAAGGCGTGTCGCCTGAGCGCCGTCCAAGAGTTCCTTCTGGGCTACGCTCTTTTGCAGTCGTCCAGCGCCGACACGCGCAGGAACGCCGTCGAACTTCTGAAGAAGTCTCTGCCCAACCTTCTCAAGTTCTATTCGGATCCGGGTGAGTGATGAGTTTGTATACCTTTGCTTCGGTTGCATTGCAGTCGGCGCACTCGCTGAATGTCTTCGCCAATTGGAGACACGACAAAGGCGACCGGTCTTCACGACAGCGCCGTCGAGACCATTCATCTGATTTTGACGGCGGTGAATGACGTCGAATACGGCGGCTTTGGGGTGGACGAGCAGCTGAAGGATCAGTTCCTCGCCGCCGTCAAGAAAGGTGTCTAGTTGCACTTGCAGTCTTTGGTACACACTCGGTATGCTCAGCTCAGGGGCCCTCAATGACTGTGTGTCATTGTGTCTTTAGACATTCCGCTGGAGGCAGTCCCGGCCGTCCTTCTGCCTTGGTTGAACGAGGGCGGCGGCGGCGAAGCGACGACGACTGAAGCGGAGGCGGAGTGCAGTTCGATGGACTACGACTCGCAGTCGGCGTCGGCGGCCGGCCAGCTGGAGGAGCTGTCGGCGCGCAAGTCGGAGGCGCAGAAGGCGTCCCGACTGAGCGACCGAGTCAAGGAGGTCGGCTACGTGCTGACGACGGAGGAGCAACTCTGTCTCGCCCACCTGAGGACCTTCGTGGAGTCGGCGGCCCTGCAGCGCCTCGACGAGGACGCCGCCGCCGCCGTTCTCGCCATGATGGTGCAGACGCGCACTGGACTCCGCGGCGGAATACCCCTGGCACAGGTGGATTCGCTCAGTGCGGTGATTTCATCAGATGGGGTCAAATTGAGTGTTGTCGTTGTTTCTTTTCAAGCTGGCTCCCCAGTGGACGGACGAGGCGAAGGCGGAGGCGATGAAGGCCAACGCCTGGGACGTGCGCGTCTTCGTTCGGGCGGCCAACTCTCTGGTAGGCAGAGAAGAGGCCAGTACACTCGGATTATGCGATGAGAAGCTCTTGATAGTCTCTTAGTACTGTGTTGCATTCTTTCAGACCAATCATACGCTGGACTGGACGAGAGTGGTGGCGCTGCTGGATCGCGAGGAGTTCAGCGTCGTCGATCGAATGGGTCTGGAGCTGTTGACGACCTTCCTGCAGACCTGCTTCGGCTCCGTCGCCGCCAATTGGCCGGTCAACCTTCTCTACCGACCCTGGACCAGGAACAAGGCCGGACAGGTAATAATGTGATTTCTTGGGACTTTTCCTCTAGTCGTAATGTTTGGAATGGACGTCCATTGAACTCGCAGCTGTCGTGGATCACGCAAGCGCTTCGGCACGCCGACGTCTTCTGCTTCGCCGACTACCCGCACGCGGCCGTCAACCTGGAGGGTCTGAAGCAGCAGGCGGAGGACAGGAACAAGGAGAGGGAGCTCAGGAATTGGTGGCTTTTGCGCTTGTGTGTTTGTCTATTGGAACAGCCGAATTCCCTGACGTCGACTTATTCCTATAACAGGAAGTGCGTGGATTTGGTCAGCGTTCTGCTGGAGTTGGCCGAGTGCGGCGGCCTGACCGGTCAGGTGGTGGAGCTGCTCCACTGGCCCGAGATGAACTGCCCCGACGTCCTGGCACTCGCCCTGCTACAGAGCTCCGCCCTCGGACAGGCTCGATTCTCGTCTTCTCTTTGAGTGGAGGAGAATGGAGACATTCATTTGTCACTGTTCTGCAGGGTCAGCTGTCGACGATTCGGCAGGAGCTGCTGGTCAAGCTGCTGCTGGCCCTGCTCGACAACCACCCCAACTGCATGGCCGTCTTCAACTACGCCTGGCACTGCAACGTCTGTGCCTCTCTCTCTCTCTTTCATGTCGCCCTATCGGTAGCTCTGAATGTCTTGTGGATAATAGGAGTAGGAGTCTCTCCAGGCGAGAGAAGTAGCGGTCCAAGCGAGTGTGGATGTGCCTTCAATTTAGCTCCAATGTCTACAGTAGTCGATACCGTCTTACAATCTTTTCCACAGTTTATGTCTTGGAAGTGTGTCTATCTATTGCAGGTGAACAGTCAGCTGAAGCACCAACTGAACCAGTTGGTGTTGCAGTCGCTGGTCAACTTCTACCTTCGATGCGCCGCCACCAGCGACGCCGATGCAGGCCAGCTGCAGCAGTGCCTCAGTCGGATTCTCGACGTCTCCAACGACCTCAAACCCGACGTGCGCTTCTTCCACTTGTTGTCGACTATATTTGAACAGATTGTGAGTCTGTGCGTGTCTGTCTCTTTTCAGGGTCTGATCACGCTGTTTACCATGAAGCCCTTCGTGTTCGCCGTCGAGTTGGCCTGTCTGGCCTCGCGCCGAGACTACATCAAGCTGGACAAGTGGCTCGGAGACAAGATACAGGACGCCGGAGTGGGTGGCTTCATTGGGTGGCCGAAGGGACGGTAGTGAATGTACACTAACTGAACTGCAGTGACTTCCTAAGAACGGCACTGGACTGAGCCGATGGGGTAAACCAGCAGGCTGTGAGAGTGGTACCCCTTTCCTCGTGCATAGCACCTTGCTTTTGCCAGTGTATATGAATGTCGTATGCGTAACTTTGGGCTTGACGCATCAACGTTTTCGTGCGAAGCGCGTCTGTCATCTGACGTCGAGGAGAGGCCAAGCAGCAAGCTTCCCTTCCCCGTCCATTACAGGAGCAGTTCGTGCAGGCGATTCTGGAGGTGGTCAAGAAAAGGATGACCAGCTACCCGGCAGAGATTGTCGCCGCTCTTCTGCAGGCGGTCAACGCCGTCCGTCCCCCTCTCATCCTGAGTGCCGCCCTGCAGCAGGCCGCCATGCGCCTCATACAGCAGTGGAGAACCCTGTGCGCCGCCAACCAAGCGCAGGCCCCGGACGCCACTGCGCCAGATCGCTACCCGACGCAGATGTCGTCGGCCAACGGATTCCCGACCTCTATAGGTCGGTGTTGTCAGTGAGAATGAGATACTGTAGTCTCCTTGGTCATTGAGCGCAGTATGTGGTATCCGTTGATGTAGGAACGGGCGGCGGCACCTCCTTCGGCGCTATCGGTTCGAGCTCGTCTTCGGCGGCAGCGGCGTCGACGCCAGCCTCCGTCTCGGCGACCTCTCCATTTGGGGCTCCTCCCCAGGCGCAGAGGGCGTTGGACCCCTCTATCCAGCTCTTCTCGGGTGGGGCGCCCACCAGCAGGGCTTCGGGCAGCTTCCCGCAGCCACCGGCAGCCTCACTGCAGCAGCCTGGGGCGGCGGCCTCGCTCTCCTACGGGGGCGAGCCTTTGGGCGCGGCCGGCCAGCAGGCGCAGCAGCAGCGTCTGCCCATGCCCTCGGTGCAGATGTCCTCGGCTGCGTCGGCGTCCGCTCACGCTTCGCAGCAGCAGCAGGCGCCGTCGGCTCAGATGTCGGCGTCGTCGTCTGCGCTGCCGTCCGACTCGGCCCAGGAGATCCAGCAGAACTACCCGCAGGACATTCAGGTGCGCCATAAACGCATTTACGGTGTGGCTCGGCGGAAGCAGAGAGTATAGGTGCGCCGGTATGAAAATTTTTGAATGCGTATGCGTATGCGTATTTTCTGAAGTCATACCGACTAATGCGTATGCGTATCTGTATTTTCAAACGCCATACCGCGGTATATGCGTATGCGTATGCGTATGAACTACCGTACTTCAAATCAACTCTAACTTCCCAATTTGCTTTGTGACTGGAGCATTTTCCTTCTCGTCCTGTGGCAAATATGTGACTGCATCATGTTACCAAGCTTCTACAAGGTGTAACTTGTTTGTTAGCTGATTGAGGTCGCTCTGAAACTCTGGCTCTGAATATCAGAAGCCTGCCAGCCAAGTAAGCGAATTGTCAGGCGTGGCACATAAGAACATAAAGTGTGTCAAACGAAACTGGGCATGCCGCTTGAAGCGGAGGAGAACACCTTCCACTAAACAAAAGAATGTGTAACAACGCCATAGGTGTAACTTACATGTATGTAACAAAGGTTTCCACTTAGTGACAACTGCAGGGCGTTTGAATTTGAAACCAATACAACTGCCCGAACGGCAATTACTTACTAATCAGACAGTATTTCAGCGCCGCAGGCGATTTATTCTGCAGCGAATAGCTCTCTAACTGCCAAACTTTGCGTGGTTTGGCAAGACTGCACTGTTTGCCGTACGCATTCAAATACGCATTAAAATGTTAATGCGTATGAGTATGCGTATGCGTATGGACGAATGAATGCGTATGCGTATCTGTACGGTATACGCATTCAAAAATAAATCGGTATACCGAGAAATGCGTATGCGTATCAGTATACCGGGCGCACCTATAGCAGAGAGAAGTGTGTTTGTGGCGGTTGCAGGAGGAGGCGAACGCCTACTTCAAAGAGATCTACACGCAGCAGTCGCAGACGGCCCACTCTGTGGAGAACTTTGTGGCCAAAATGAAACGACTGAGTCAGTCCGAGGACCTGAGGGAACGGGTGAGTCCTCTGATCACTCTTCGTGTTTTGAGCAGTTCAGAGCTCTGTCCTCTCTCTCTGTGTCGTTTTGCAGAGCGTGTTCGGCTGCATGCTGAAGAATCTGATCGAGGAGTTCCGCTACTTCCAAGAGTACCCCGACAGAGAGCTCTACACCACCGCGCGCGTATACGGCGGCCTCATCAAGGAGCAAGTTATCAGGTGTGTGTCGTGCTTGGTTCATTCGTCACGATGTCTGTCTGCTATACTGCCGACCATCCGTCCTTCCTTCCTTTCCAGCGGTATGGTGTTGGCGACGGCGCTTCGCCTGCTGCTGAACGCGTTGGGTGGCGAGCCGGGAGGCAAGCTGTTCTACTTCGGCGTTGGCGCCATCGACGTGTGCAAGAATCGCCTGAGGGAATATCCCAAGTTGTGCATGTGCATCGCCGGCTTCCCCCACTTCGGTCGGCTGCCCAGGCACATACAAGAGGTTTGTCTTTGGCTGCGTCCACGCAAGCGCTCGAGAGATAGAAGAGAAGCTCGTCCTCGTTGTTCAGTACGCGAAGGCAGGCTGCACGGGCGACAGTCCGCCGCCCTCTCTCACCCTGGAAGCGCCCATGCGCTCGGGCAGCGCCACCGACTGGCTGAGTCAGCGGCGGAGCGAGCTGGGCGTCGTCAGCAACGAGCAGCTTCTGCAGCAGCAGCCGCCGCCAACTGTGCAGCAGCAGGTGGTGGCGACTGAACCAAGCACGACACACACCTGATAACTTGCTCCTTGATGAGGCCGCCGTATACGCGCGCGGTGTAGAGCTCTCTGTCGGGAAGCTCTTCTTGGAAGTAGCGGAACTCCTCGATCAGATTCTTCAGCATGCAGCCGAACACGCTCTGCAAAACGACACAGAGAGAGGACAGCTACTGAACTGCTCAAAACACGAAGAGTGATCAGAGGACTCACCCGTTCCCTCAGGTCCTCGGACTGACTCGTCGTTTCATTTTGGCCACAAAGTTCTCCACAGAGTGGGCCGTCTGCGACTGCTGCGTGTAGATCTCTTTGAAGTAGGCGTTCGCCTGCTCCTCAGACCGCCACAAACCGCTCCTCTCTATTAGGTAGCCCCGTACTATGCAATACGCATCGTTCTCTGCGTACCGATTTATTTTGAATGCGTATACGATTTACAGATACGCATACGCATTCATCCATCATACGCATACGCATACTCATACACATTAACATTTTAATGCGTATTTAAATGTTTACACAAATCCATCCCCGACACCGCGCAATTTTGGCCGGTTGCGAGCTCTAGTTGCAGGATGGATCACTGCGGCGCTGAAATACTGTGCTCTGAGTTGGTAATTGCCGTTCGTGGTTTTCAAATTCAAACGCCTAGTTGTCATGAAAACTTTTGTTACATACATAAGGTTACACCTATAGCATTGCTACGTTATTTGTTTAATAAAATACTTCCTCACTCACTTTTTTTTTTTTCGTTTTTTTTTTTCGCTTACTTTTAGAGTATGTATTATTATATATTCACCTAGACACGATTTGTTGGCTCGGCCAGGCATATCGATCGATCCCAGAACTCAGAAGCGACACCTAATAGCTAACAAACAGTACATACGGTAGAAGCTGTGTGATGATATAGTCACATGTTGCCAGGCGGAGGGAGATGTTGCGTGACGGAGGAGGTCGGAGGTATAGTTGATCTGAAGTACATAATTGTGGTGCGGTGCGCGTGCGCGTGTGCACGGTATAGCGTTGAGAGATACGATACATGCATTAATGGGTATAACTCCGGAGATACACGTGCGCGTGCGCGTTCAAATTTTCGCTGCGCGCGCCTGTTTCTCTGCTCCGCCGAGAGCCGCGCCGTCAGATGCGACCTATGAGCCGCGCCTAAATGTCTACAGTAGTTTGCTCGGATCTCCTCGGCCGGAGTCGGAACGGCGCGCGGGACGACGACGCCGACGTCTGAGCCAACGGGCTGGTGTGCTGCGAAGCATAAGAGGGACGCAAACCGCAGCGACGTGTGCAGCGACCGTGGCAGACGCTCCTGCCTGCTCGGCCAGCCCCGCCCAGAGGCTCGCCCCGTCGCGGCGACCCCGCGCGGCTGGGCTGACTACCCATCATGCGGGAGGTGCGACCTACCTAGTGAGCGCCACCCGAGAGGCTCGATGGAGGGGTGCGATGCTCTCTGCGTGCGGAGGAGCCCCCAAATGGAGTGCGCCGAGGCGGAGGCTGGCGTGGAGCGCGTGCCCGCCGGAAGACGACTCAGAACGATGGCGCGGAAGGATTGCGCCCCGTTGCTACCGTGACGGGACTCCGCGTCTGCGCTCAATGGGAGGCACGAGAGACTCGTTGTGCTCGTTCTCCGCTGACAACACCGAATTTATAAAGGCGTCCGGGAATCCTTGGCCGACGACATCTTGCGTCGGTGGATTCTGGCGCAGTGGCGGTCCGGGCCTGCGCTTGGTTGGCGGCGGCGTTCTCCCCGCTGTGTTATGGCGCATGGCGCGCTACCTGCAGGGCGGCACTCAGGATGAGAGCGGACGACGGCGCCCTGCAGAAGACGGCGACAGACGCATGGTCGTCCTTTCTTGACCACCTCCAGAATCGCCTGCACGAACTGCTCTGTAATGGACGGGAGGCTTGCTGCTTGGCCTCCTTCCTCGACATTAGATGACAGAACTGGCAGCGAAAACGTTGATGCGCGAAGTTACGCATCCGACCTCGCGTGCTGCGCTTGGCAAAGGGAGGTGCTCCTGCGCGGGGGAAGGGGTCCCACTCTCCGCGGCCTTGTAGTTTTCATCGTCAAGTCCAGTGCCGTTCTTCGGAGGTCACTTGCAGTTCGGCTCCGTGCCTGGCTTCCCGTCCTTCGGGCCAGGCCAGATGGAAGCCGCGGCCCGGCTGCAGGCATCCTCTGCTGTTTGTCTCCGAGCCGCTTGTTGCGTTGAATGTGGTGTGACCGCCAGCGGGCGTAGGCCAACTCGGAGCCGCGAACGCCGAAGGGTTTCATGGTGGGACAGCATGATGAAGCCCTTGGAGGACGGACGCGCAACTGCGGTGTGCTTTGGGATGTAGTCGGGAGCGGACAGTGGAGACGAT
>JASAMZ010004732.1:0-31854 GCA_030248115.1 Linhomoeus sp. GSCO2_2 | reverse complement strand
AAGAAACTGTGAAGCCACATACTGACCCAAGTGACATTCCTACTGAGTCAAATGGAAATCCGGAAACGACTGTGACTTCCACTGAAGAAGGAATCATCGACAGCGAAAACCATGGCGACTACCACACCAACGCCGATGCCCTGACCTCTCCCAGTGAAGCCCCAACATGTGGATATGTTTGGCGAGTTAGTGGATTTGCAAGACGAAAGTGTTGCGTTCAACGTTCTCAAACCAGCCGACCGCAATACAGCATTGTTCCAACGATTCCGCAGCAACTCACGAGGCAAAGAAGAGCAACCTGTAGACTTCGGCGAGGCGACAGAGAAGCCCCACCACATACATTCCCGTGGTGAAGGGAGCTCTTCCACCACACAAACAAGCGCCTCAATTGGAAACGCGAGTCACAACGACGACGTCCCTGCTTCTCTGAAGAGCAACGACATCGGGAGCGTCGATCAACAGATCGCCAATGGACCGCCGATGACCGTGAAAAGTTTCCAGAACGGAAATGACGCAACTGAAGACTTCAACGTTCAAGGCCCGTTCACGAGACCGTCTCAAAACTGGCGGAGTCTCGGATGGCACCACCGAAACGACAGCATGAGTACGACCATTGATGGCGACTTCCCAGAAGACGTCACAAGTGACAGCCCCACTCCCCCTGAGAACTACGTCATTGGACTTGACGCAATCTTCGTCGAGGCTTCAAATGTCACGAATTCTCAGTCGTCAACCACTGCTGCAGCCGCATTGCTTGATACAACTGACACTCCAGCAGAGCAGAATCAAAACGGTCAGCCATTCAATTACAGTGGCAGCTCGGCCAGCCACCGAGAACCACAAACGACTCCACGCGAAGAACAGATCCGTCACCACAAGAATGCTCGTCGAAATCGCTTCATCACAGGATTTACCAATGGACAATGGCCGAACGAAACATTCCATGGGTCGACCTCGCCAAATCAAGCTGTCAGGCCCGATAGAGCCGCTTTTGTCGACTACTCAACCTTGGTTTCTGAGAAGGCGCCGCGTGCGGTCAGCGCGTACCACACAATAGTGGCTCCGCGTGAACTACAACAAATTGTCACTGCAATCCAGACTTCGACAGGATCTTCAGCAGGCGCCTTACAGAACGTCTCTTCGTGGGCCGACTGGGAAGAGAGCTGGCCGATTGCGAGTCAAAGCACGGCACCAGAAGCGCTCACTGAAGCCGCTGACATCGACAACTTTTCAACTACTAACGATTCAAGTAAGGCGATGGAAACCAATGTCCCAAGTAACACTCCTGGACGGCGCCATAATCAAACTAAAGTAATCGACAACAGTGATGAAGCTGAGGGGCCCGAGAAGACACAAGGCGTCACCACTTCACAAGCGGCAAAGAGTTCCATGCAAACATTCTCTGAAACTGGCACGCTCGCAAGCCCTGTGGTAACCAATTCGAACGCAACGGACGAAAGAGCGACGTTGATAAACACTGAGACGGTTGTCGTAAACCTCCAGAGACTCCAGAGACTGCCGCAGCCCGTGTCTACCCCAAGATACACTCTTTCTGAAGCATCAACCAGTTTGGCTCTAGAAATATCTTCGAAAGAAGTCATCGGACCTTCAAAGAAGCGCCACACGATCGACCAAACGTGCTCCACCAATCATCTTCGACTGCTCCCAATGACGCAGAGACAGCGACAGCGACCGCCGAGATTTCCAGATACGACGGCCGAAAGAACGAACTCAACACAACCGATGAGACGAGAAGCACCATCTCAGAAAGCGGCCCTTCACAATCCAGTGTTCTCCAAGATGAAGAGGGCAGTTCAACTGGAGCTGACGGATTCCACTCCAGCAGCGAAGGACGCGATTTCACCCAGTTGGATGCGAGTGAAAGGCATTTGTTGGCAACTGCAGCTTCTCCTCTTCCTTCTACGAAGTCATCTTCCACTAGTGTCACGCATGGCGCAGAGTTAGACACTGGAAGACAGGTGCAACAGTTTGTTGAAGGTCGAGCCACCTCGAGGAAAGTTTTTGAAACAGTGGAAACCACAAGCTCGGTCAACCACCAAGGCAACATTTCTCAGCAAATGACACGGCTCCATCCAGAGCCAACATCGGTCAAGCTTGAAGGGACTTCTAACCAGGCAAACCGGGTAGAAACACAAACAGTTCCAGTGGCTGGCATAGAAGTATCGAGCAGTGAAACGACGGATGCTCCGGAAAAAGCTGCCAATCCAACAGGCACTCCATCACCAAGTGATACGTTTCACAACACCGGTAACAACCGTGCCTCGGCGATTAAACCGATCATCGCTTTTCCCGTCACTACCGTTGCCACTCTGTCAACCGACCACGACGAAACGACCGCCGCTTCGGAAGAGTCGAAGGTGGCAGCCGCCGCAGAAGAACCCCACGTCCAGATCTCCGACACTAGCGACGACCACGAAGTAGAAACCGAGTACGAATTCGAAGAAGATTTCTTCCCGAAGGAAGGAGAAGATCTGCCGAGCGAGTCCTATCGGAAGCGTTCTCGAGTGTGGGGCCTGCCGCTCTTCGTCGTTCCCCTATTGAGTATGGCCGCCTTCTCTCTACTTTGTCTGGGTTGCGCTCTCGTGTGGCCTTTCTTCGCTCGACAGGGGGATGACGACTAAGAATGTGACGATTACAAGTAGCTCACTCAACAAGTAATGGGCATGAATGTGAATGTGGGTTTGAGCGCGGATCGAAACAGTTTGTTGTACAAGCAGATAAAAAACTTAGAAAGGCAAGCGTGGCTTCGCCAAAGTCTGTTCGCAACGCTGGTTGACGAGTCGTCACGATCGCACGTCAGCAGCGAGCATACCCATTCAAGCGGCATCGAAGCGTATAGAAATAGATATAGCACGAAACGTGTACCTTACCTACACCCACCCATACCCCATCTTTCCATTTGTGTGTGCAGCAGTTGACATTCTGACACCGATATGGCTATGTTTTACGAGTGTGGGTACATACATTAGCAATTGTAGTACATTGCGGGAGCAAGACACGCGAAGTTGCTGTCACTATCTATCCAAAAGCAGATGATACAACAGTCGGCCAAAACAGTGGAGCAACCGAAGCGTTTTGCGTACGCACCAACCTTGTGTGCGTCAGCCGTCACGAAGAATTTCATGCGTCAATCAACCATCCCACCCCACCCCCTATAACATCTTTGGGCAGCTGCCTATTGTACCTACCTGTCTCTGTATCAATTGTGCATGTGACTGGAACCATAACAACTAACTTTCTGCACCAAACTCGTTTGTACGACTCGAGCCACCATCGATCGGCCCACCTTTGCTATTTGCGTCAGTGCGCCGCGAGTAGCGGACCCGCGCTTGCACAGCCGCGTTTCAATAGAAGACGAGACCGTATAAAACCACTTCATCAACAACAACTCTCTCATTCCAACGCTCCTTCAACTCACAATTACATCCACACTGCAGCTACAGTAACTCAAACAATGGCCGGCAACGGTACCTTCTCACTGTTCCTTCTGTGCGCTGTGGCCGCTGTGTCGCTAGGCAGTCGCTGCAGCGACAGAGGCGGCAGATGTCAGTACACGAGCAACCGCTGCTCGGGCAGCTACCAGAGCGGCCTCTGCCCAGGAGCCTCCAACTACAAGTGCTGCCTTTCGTCTTCGGGTGGTGGCAGCAGCGGCGGATGTGAGTTGGAAGACGCGCTGTGTACTGCACCTACAGTAATTACGTGAATGCTGACAGTGAGGAGCGGCTAGAACTTTGATTGTGAGGCGATCTTCGATACGTGGAGCTGGGGTAACTTTGATTGGCGATTTCAATCTGCAACACACGCAGAATTGAGTCAGCGATGACGGCGCGCGCATTCGCTGACATCATTGCAAATTGTGGTGGTCTCTAGGTAGCCAATTGGAGCACCATACAACGAATGATAAACTCGAATTGACAAGCAGAAAATGTCTTGCAAGCCGAAACATCTTTTCAGCCTGCGGCGGCTCTGCCCAGCGTCTGGCCTGCGAGCTGAAAAGTCGTCGCGACCTGCGGTTCCTGAGATCCCAGGTGTCTGGCAGGAACGACGGCGCCGACGCCCACTCCAACATTCGGGACGCCTGCAACGGCAACGCCGTCAAGCGATCCTCGTGAGTTTTTGCGATTTCAATTTCTTGAATTTCGTTGAGGTTGGTGTTACAGCTGCTGGAAATTGCGTTTCAGCTACGGTAACGCCCCAGGGGGCACCACCTGTCTGTCGTCGAGCATGCTGAGCGGCCTCCGCGACCTGGCCAACTACATGTCTTCCAGAGGCGGACTTCAGGTGGGAGACATCTGGATGTTTGACGTTTTTAATCTTATCACAACATTCTAACAAGACAATGTATGTAGCACACTGTGGAGCAAATAGCAGTGAAGAACTCTCATTTCTGTACGCCTGGCAGTCTTTTACCCTGAAGTGAAACTCGTTCCCTTCCCTTCCACCACTTCTCACATCAACACCTCTTCTCCCTACTCAGGTCAACTGTCTGGCGGGAGGGAGCCACAGCAGGAGCTCCAAGCACTACAGCGGCACCTGCTTCGACGTGCAGAACAGCGGCGGCGACGACAGAGTTCGGGCCTGGGAGCGCACCTGCAGGGCGAGCGGCGCCAGCAAGGTCTTCAACAAGTTCGTCGACCCCAGAGGCCATCCCAGACACACCCACTGCCAGTTCTGAGAAGGCGAGAGGATGACGTCAAGCACAGCCTGTGATACTACCTCTGGCAGTGATTTGATAGACGCAATAACGATTTGTGAAACATTTGGGTGGAGCACTCGCTTGGTTGAATTGTGAAATAGACAGACGTCAAAGGATGGCTTTGACACTTGACAGAAAAGGTAATGGTGGACTCTGAGCAACATCAGGCGTGTGCAGTGCACTCAGCGAATCAACGACAAATTTGCTGCACAAACTGGCACTTAGAGCCACAAGAAACGCGAAAATGCTATACTGTCTCTACTAACTGCAGTACCGTTAGAATGCGATACTACCGCTCCTACATCTCCGCAAACTAAGAAAGACACAATTTGGCCTCTGGTTTGAGTTAACGTTACTCATATTATCTATAGCGTCACATCGCTGACCGCTATGCAACAACAGATCGTCGTCCTTACATACAATCGAGGCAATTCCCTAGACAACTCTGTTCAATTGTAGGTCAGTAACAACGTCAACTTCAATGGTATTTAATAAACGAAGTAGTAATTAATTCAATATGGCGATAGTAGTAGTAATTTAGGGTGAGCAACAATCGTCCCAGATTCTCTCGTTGACAAGAAATGACATGACCGTCAAAACGATCACGAATGGAAGGACAGTCAAAGAAACCGTTCTTAACTGCCTGTAAAATTATAGGCGGGGACATGGAACCAAAAGTTAGCATTGTGGAGCCTGAGGACTCGTCCAATCGATGGGTCCTCTGAAGCTCCAGTCGATCTCCCTGAAGCTCCAGGCACCAACCAGCAGCGCCCCCAAGCGGCCAGGGAGTGAAACTCCAGGTCTCGAGCGGAAAACTACCGTAACCCAATGCGTATTTTATCAGTTGGCCACGCGCCCACACACCACCCACGCAACCAAGCAGTGCACTTGTAAACAACGCCCACGCAATAAACAATCGTTCAGCACTACATAAACTCCAGTCGGCAGCCATTTCGTGGCTTCCAGTTGAGTGGGTGAAATGCAGGGCTTCCTTCCCGGAGCGGCTTCTAACAGTTGTATGGCTCAAGATGGCGCCCAGATAACCCCTTATCATCCAGGCCAACTGGACCTCTGGCGATGGCAGCCCATGGGTCTCGACTGGAGAATCCAGCTACGGTAACCACGCGTCACTACCGCTGCAGTTGGTTCGGGCTTCGCGTGTTTTCCTGTTCAACCAAATGGGTAATCTGCAGGTTCAGGGAGGGGTTAACCATTGAACCAACTTTTCGCGCGACTTGCGAAACAGAGGTGTCGTATTGCGCACCCAATAAACAAAGTCCTCTGAGCGGCTGTGTAGTAAACCATTCTAATCTGCAGTTGTCTTCTCCCTCCCTCGAGAGAGTGTCGCGTTGCCATCCACTTCGCCGTATAAACGTTCAGAAGTGCCTCCCTTGTGCTCGCTCTACGCGCACTTGTCTCGCTCTGCGATTGCCCATTAGGTACATACGTCCCAGACAGTCGAACTATGTATATTACTGCGCTCTTTCGAGTTCAGGAAAGTGAGCCTGTGCCGTGGCTAGCGCACCAGTGTCTGCACCTAGAAGCAGCCGAGCGCAGCACCGCAGGGATTCACTTTTGTTCAAATTGTAGCGGCGAGTTAGGGTCGCGTTTTCGTTTGTTCTGGTAGTGTAGTTGGTAGCACGCCACCAGAACCAAAATCTGGTTATGCAGTGGTAGTAACCTGGGTTCGAGTCCCAGCCAGAACTGAATCGTTTTGCTTATATTCTCTTAGGCCAGATTCTGGTTTGTGTATCTCACCATCCCCAACTTGCTGCGCAGCAAATTAGAAGCATTGCTGCGCAGCAAATCTGGCACACTACTGTATTATGCTAGCATCGTTTAGTAGCAAAGAACAACGCCAGCTTGGCAGATTTAGCAGCTATTTTAAACTCCATCTCCTTGTGAATAGTACAGTCTACCGCAACTCCACCTTAGACAGCGTGAGTTTGTCAAATTTCTAGCAATTTTGACTTGTTTATTCTAGTGCGACTTGTTTAGGCTCTCGGATGAATGGGTTCCATTTACGTGGACCAGACCGTAGAGTCGCTAATTAAGCTCTCCACCAACACCTACAGGGTGCCCCTACACAGCTTCCTAATTGGAGGTGCAAAGTTCGCCCAGTTCCTCAACCTCGACCTGCGAGGGGTCAAAGGTGAAAGCGAGAGGATCTACATCGCTTTGGAGGGGGTCCAGTCGTCCGAGTTGGTGGGGAGCAGTCACCACGCCGTCGCCAGCGTCCTGAGGAAGACAGCTGTGGGAGAAGAGTACTACTACTGGCAGGCCAAAGGGCCCAAAGTGCTGTTGGTTAGCGATCAGAGCGTTCGCGAACTGGTGCTGACCTTTCTAACGGCCGACGGCAAGGAATTGGACCTAGCGGCCGCCCACATCTCCTTCTATCTCAACCTGAGCGTCGACTAGTCATGTCGCTCAAAAGGAAGCATCCAAACAACAACCATCTGCACGACGCGAAGCGCGGCATTCTGGCGACGCGCACACTTCCAGTCAAAGCGTTGGGTACCACCTTTCCAGTCGACGTCCAGAGGGGAAACATTCTCCGCTTTTCCTTTCCCATGAGCTCCAACCTCTACCTCGACTGGAATCGAACAAAGTTCTGCGCCACTCTCCAAATGCTCAAGGAGGATGGCACGAAATATGCGGTGAGACTACAGTGGTTGCATTTCAACTTCTGCACACACCTACATGACAGTTTAGGGTCCCAGAGAGATCACGGTCGCTTCGGCTCCTCTGTTCGCCATCTTGAGGCGATATGCGGTCTATAGCCGCGGCCAATTCCGATTCAGTCAGCAGCACTTCAATTACATTTGCTACCTATACCTGTTGAGTCAAGACGCAGCCTACGCCAAGAGCGTTTTGCAAGGAGAAGTGGGCTTCATGGTCGATACGGCGCCTATGGATGTCCCTCTTGGAAGTAGGCGAAGTGAAGTGTCTGCTGTGTGTATATTGGCCTAATTAATCATCGTTGCAGAAACGCAGAACGCGCGCCGTGAGATGCTCTCAGTGTCGAACGAATGGTCCCTATCTGGAACTCTCCCCATCCAGCCCTTCATCCAGAACGACTGCTACATACCAAGCTCCGTTGGGTGAGCTGAGGGTGGGAATGGCAGATGGTAGTGTATGCTCTCACTGCCTGTTGCAGACTTATGGTTGAGCTAGAGCTGGAAGGGTCGGACTTTGTTGTGTTTCGAACAAGCGGCACACCCAAAGCCAAGTTGCAACTGGTCGACGCCCACTTCATCGCCAGCTATGTGGTGGCTCCCAAGCCGACCCAGACTATTAGGAATGACTACAAGACGGGCTACAAACGTAAAAGAAACTTGTGATTCATTAAGAAAGAAAGAAACAATGGTTCATTAGGATGCCAGCCATCGCGATTCAGACTACGAAATCCTGCAGTTTCAAGCGCCGCAGAGCCAACTACAAGTCTCCTCTGGTCAGATGACACTGCCAAATTTCCCAGAGCGAGTGATAGTATTCTTCAGTGACGCGGATAGAGCGGATCAGGTACATACAGTGGAAGATATGACTCCCAATTGTAACCAAGAAAGATGATGCAATTCTCAGATTGCCAACCCATACAAGTTCGAGTTCCACGGGGCCGACGATGTGCAGCTGCAGCTCAACGAGCACTTCTACAGGGTGAAAGTGGAGGAGAGCGGGCGCAAGAACACCGCTCTCTACTCGATGCTCGCCAGAGTGTTGGGACCCCAGAAGAAGAAGGGAGGCTTCCTGCTCACCCGTTCCGACATCGCAAACGGCCACGGCTTCATCGCGGTCAGTACGTGTACTTGGGGCTATTCTTTTACAGAAAGCAATGGCATTTGCAGACAGAAAGCAATGGTATTTGCAGATCGACTGTTCGAGAAGCTCCACATTCGAAGACGACACCATCGACGCGCCAGTGATGAAGGAGAACTGCATCGCCAACCTGACCATCACCTTCACGAAGAAGCTCGACACAAACATCAACGTGAACATTCTCTTCCTCTCGAATGGCGTCCTCACTGTGTCCGCTGCCAATGGTCTGGGTACTGAGCGCATTTAGGTTTTTGAAAGCAAAACGATTTAGTTCTGGCTGGGACTCGAACCCAGGTTACTACCACTGCATAACCAGATTTTGGTTCTGGTGGCGTGCTACCAACTACACTACCAGAACAAACGAAAACGCGACCCTAACTCGCCGCTACAATTTGAACAAAAGTGAATCCCTGCGGTGCTGCGCTCGGCTGCTTCTAGGTGCAGACACTGGTGCGCTAGCCACGGCACAGGCTCACTTTCCTGAACTCGAAAGAGCGCAGTAATATACATAGTTCGACTGTCTGGGACGTATGTACCTAATGGGCAATCGCAGAGCGAGACAAGTGCGCGTAGAGCGAGCACAAGGGAGGCACTTCTGAACGTTTATACGGCGAAGTGGATGGCAACGCGACACTCTCTCGAGGGAGGGAGAAGACAACTGCAGATTAGAATGGTTTACTACACAGCCGCTCAGAGGACTTTGTTTATTGGGTGCGCAATACGACACCTCTGTTTCGCAAGTCGCGCGAAAAGTTGGTTCAATGGTTAACCCCTCCCTGAACCTGCAGATTACCCATTTGGTTGAACAGGAAAACACGCGAAGCCCGAACCAACTGCAGCGGTAGTGACGCGTGGTTACCGTAGCTGGATTCTCCAGTCGAGACCCATGGGCTGCCATCGCCAGAGGTCCAGTTGGCCTGGATGATAAGGGGTTATCTGGGCGCCATCTTGAGCCATACAACTGTTAGAAGCCGCTCCGGGAAGGAAGCCCTGCATTTCACCCACTCAACTGGAAGCCACGAAATGGCTGCCGACTGGAGTTTATGTAGTGCTGAACGATTGTTTATTGCGTGGGCGTTGTTTACAAGTGCACTGCTTGGTTGCGTGGGTGGTGTGTGGGCGCGTGGCCAACTGATAAAATACGCATTGGGTTACGGTAGTTTTCCGCTCGAGACCTGGAGTTTCACTCCCTGGCCGCTTGGGGGCGCTGCTGGTTGGTGCCTGGAGCTTCAGGGAGATCGACTGGAGCTTCAGAGGACCCATCGATTGGACGAGTCCTCAGGCTCCACAATGCTAACTTTTGGTTCCATGTCCCCGCCTATAATTTTCCTGTCGGCTTGCCCTTAACTTTCTTACTTTCTGTCGCAATATGTATGTAAATTTGCCAGCTAGACGCCGGTTGACTGAAATCGGCCATTGCCTGTGATCGTGACATCAACGCGAATACATCCACTTTGCAACTTGAATTGGGTTGATACAAGCTGTGATGACAGCTCAGGCATCGTGTAGGTGTTTCCATAGGTAGGTGTAAGATAACTTTACATGCAGCAAAGTAAAACAATTGAAATGAGACACAATCAAGACAACTGAATATATTTGAAGGCATGAAAGAATAGTGACAATACAGGAGAGTTTCAGGCAAGGACGATATATCATTCCCTCATTCGTCAGCGAAGGCAAAAGCCAACGCAATACAAACGGCGAAATCCTGAGGCGCATGGAAATGTTGCATTCATATTTCAAAGACTTGAGGTAGTTATCTACGGTGGTCTGACTCGTGAACTTCGTCAACGATGAGAACGGGATTCATTCCGTTTCAGACATGAAGCGCGAAACCCTGTCATCCTTGTGTGACCTCTGTGACTATAAAGGCATGCAAGCTGTTCTCGTAATGTCGCAAGGGGCGTTCGTTATCAACCGCCGGGTACAGAAATGGACGCGTTAATCCTGTCACTGAATAATACGCGCAGATCAGCCCACGCAACAGCGCTTCGGAAGAAGGATTATGGGGCGTGTCGACGCTTGCGGTGTCGCAGCTTTCTAGCGACTGACTGTTTCACTCACTAGGCAAGCCTTGAAGCTTTTCCAGCAACGCCGTTACTTTCAGGACGATTTCCTTAGAACGGTAAGACAGTTTATTGGTTTCGGCCGCTGCTGCGTCCATGAAGTTATGACAGCTAAGGGGCTAATGAATCACTATACCTACATGATATCGATATTAACTGTTACTATCAATATTATCAAAAATTAGTAGGATACTGTCAATGACGTATATTTTAAGAGTTTTGCTGTTCAGATGGTTCGTTACGGGCTCCAGTCAGCGATACTGGCAATTTGGACTGCATCAACACTTAGCTGCTTCAACAACCAGCCTCCTCCGCCTCCCGAAATTCACCTGCCGAATGACGACGCCGGTATGCGTCCATTAAGGATTTGCACAACGTTTTACCCCTGCGAACTGCAGTGTAGAACTCTGGGAGATATTCAGTATTGGCATGCCAGTGGCAAGCCATAGCGATAATTGATGAAAGGCTTCAGCTGAGGATAATATCGACCTATGACTGTGTCGAACATCACTGAACGGTCCACTTTACTGACACACATTGTATTTAACTTGTAAGATGCGTGGTCTGCAGTTGAGCTGTTGACGATCCTGTCCATTCACATTGCGCCACTGTTCGAATTCCAGACACCATTCTGATTCTGGGCGGTTCTGACGACTTCTTCGACTTCCACAGCACCGCACTTCTCTATCGCGAATTGGAGGGGACACTGGAGACGGTGGACGGTCTGCAGTTGCTCGAGCGCAGAGCTGGTAAGGGAAACGTTACAGTTGTCGTTAAACACGAAACGAAAAAACAGAAATGTGATATGTACTTGTCCAGAATGTCCCAAAAGATCCGCGAATATCGACTGCGGATTGGGCCCGTCGGCACAAGTGTCCCATCCATAACGCAGTCTAGCTCAGCGCGCTAGCATCAACAGCCCTGCCTGACCTGCAAGTTGCAGTGCCTTTATTCTATCATTCCCCCATTCGCAGGCCACGTGGCGGCCGTTCGACGCGACCTTGGCTCAACAGAAGGCGTGATCGTGGTCGCTGGAGGAAGCAGTCAGAACCCAATAGACAGCAGTATCGACAGCCGACTGAGGGGCGCCGACAGATTCAGTTTGGGGGATCAGGGCACGTTCGGTAATGCAGCAAGTATGGCCCTGGGGAGGGACTTCCACAGCGCCGCCATCGTTGGTATGCACTTCATGGTGTTACCAGCATGTACAAAACATTCTAGCGCCTCTGCAGGAGTCTCAATTGAAATCTGTTTGACCGCATTGCAATCAGACAGAATCACGGCATGACAAACTCTTTGTTGCGGTTTAAAGCGCAGCTGACATACCAACAAATCTCAACCAACTCAACCACAAGAAACATTCTCTATAGGAGAGGAGCTGATGGTGTGCGGAGGTCAGGGCGTGGGCAGCGAAGACGACCCAGTCAACGAGTTGGACAGTTGCGAGTTCTACAATTTCGACAGGGACGAGTGGGCGTTCAAAGCCAATCTTCTCCCATTCACCCTAAGCTCAGCAGCAGCTGCCGTCGACCACAAGCAGCGGCTCTACCTCTTGGGTGGATTCGAGGTAAAAATGTTTGTTGATGAAGATGTTTCGGCAAAGAACTCAATTCGAATGAGCCTGGTCATCTGCACTCACTCGTTTGTTCTGGTTCCCGAGTAACAACAGATAATCTACAGTAGCCACTGCATCAGTGACCAACTGACAACCAACACCATTTTCAGGTCGACCGCAATCGAGTGGCTCTCCGCTACGACGCAAAGTCTGGCTTCGAGCAACTGCCTGAGATGACCATGGGTAGAACTAGTCCCGCTGCCTCCGCAGTTCGCTGTCCTGGTGAGAATACAGAGATCAGGCAACGAAACAAGAAAGGTTGACTTGCGTACACAACCTTTCACATACGTCCAGTGTGTAACATTGTTGCAATCATTTGGCAGCCAAAGAAACTGATCCTGTTTGCTGAACTTTCGAGAACCAATCTTTGCAGCGTGCTCACTACTCCGATCATCATCGTCGGTCTTTCAGGCCAGGATGGGCAGCTGACCGACGTCTGCGTGGTCGTGTGCGGCGGCTTCGACGAGCGTGGCGTCTTCCTGCCTTCCTGCGAGGCGTACAACGAGCGCCTGAATGTCTGGAGACCCCTGGGGGCCGACATGGCTCAAGGGCGCAACACGCATGCGCTCGTGACCCTCGGCAACACACTGTATGCCCTGGGGGGCTTCAACTCCACCAGTTCACTAAGCGACACCCTGGAGAAGTTCGACTTTGACGCCGGCCAGTGGAGCACTCTTCCCCTCAGACTCCCTGTCCCACTGGCCGAATTCGGAGCCCTGGGGCTGCCCGCTGACGCCATTCGAGGACTGAAGAGAAAGGCGTGAACGCAGTAGTTACCACAGCCATGAGGCGCGATATTTTCAGACAGTTGAAACGGTTGTTGCAAGATAGAGCAAATGACGGCTAGCAAAGTGACATACCGGAGTGTTCCGCTGTGTTCCGCTTACCGTACTTACCCCAATGAATCCCTCCTCTGTCTCTATCCACTTCGACGACATGCCCTCGGAGCACGAGATGTCGAGAGGGGAGGGGGGGGGCAGCTCACTGGAGCATCTACGGTAACTTTACGGTCCACTAGGCATTCATAATGCTGAGATATGAGGCAGACATCTGCCTACCTAGATCTGCTGCCGTGTATTGCCGGCCGCGTATTGCAGTGTAGAACGGAAGGGGGGGGGGGGGGGAGGGAGGGAGGGGGGGGGGGGTGGTGTAGGGGATCGGAGGCCACACTGGTAGTTTGGTGTTGCCGTTCGACTCGATCCTGGGTCAACCGAAGGCGTGCTTTTGGTTGCTGAGGGAAGCAGTCAGAACCCAATAGACAACAACATTGATAGCCGACTAAGCGGCGCTGACAGATTCACTTTGGCGAATGAGGGCGGGACGCTCGGCAACGCCGCAAGCATGACCCTGGGAAATGACTTCCACAGCGCCGCCGTCGTCGGTATGGAATTCTTTGGTTATTACCCAAACAGAGAAGTGCCCTGATGACGGCTTCGATTGAGGGTCGAAAGCTCGACTGAAATAGCCAGGTGCAGAAATGCCACACACCAATCGACAGTCGTCTTTGGAAACCATCCAGCGACAGCATAATATAAGAAAATCGAGCACCTCGACAAAAGAGTTCAAATTGAAACCTGCTTGGCAGCCATTGCCAAAATCGTCGCACAACGACGTGTCGTGGTCGTTTAATGACAACTCTTTGTCGTGGTACACTACTGCCGCTGGAAAGAGCGTGACAATGTTTAAAACAATGCGATAACACCCACTCAACAACCATCAGAAACATCTCTTGAGGCGAGGAGTTGATGGTGTGCGGCGGCCAGGGCGTGGGCAGCGAAGACGATTGAGTCAATGAATTGGACAGCTGCGAGTTCTACAACTTCGACAGAGACGAGTGGACGTTCAAAGGCAATCTTCTCACATTCACCCTCAGCTCCGCAGCAGCTGCCGTCGGCCACGCGTAGCGTCTCTATCTCTTGGCTGGATTCGAGGTGGAAATGTTTGTAGATGGAAAATGTTCCGTCGAACAATTGAATTTGAATGACTTCGATCTCCCGTACTGACTCGTCGATTCTGATTTTTTCGCCGCGCCTCAGCGCGGCGAGGTGTATATGTCACAGGCGATGGCCGTCTTCAGGCGATAGCCGTCTAGACGGCTGTCGCCTGGTCGATCAGGCCGCGGCCGTCTAGACGGCAATCGCCTGATGCGTCAGGCCGCGGCCGTCTAGACGGCAATCGCCTGATGCGTCAGGCGATGGCCGTCTTTTCTTTCTCTGTATTAGTTTCGGACACAGTATATTCCTTTCAGTTCAGGCTATGCTTAGGCTCGCCCTGCGCCCACAGTTCACAAGAGTCAGTCGGCGTCGCAGTCTGGCGGGTCGAAGCTTAGGCTTAACGCGACCGGTGACCGACTTCAGGGCGCGCGGAGCGCGCCCTGAAGTTGGTGGTCGCGCCAAGCCTCAGCTGAGACCCGCCAGGCGCGACGCCGGCCGAGTTTTAGTGCAAACTGTAAGTGGAATTAACACTCCTCCATTTACTTCACCTCCTGCTCAGGCCTGCTGTGCCCCTTCCCTGCTAGCGCTGGCGACAGCTTTCATTTAGAAGACGGCTGTTGACTGGTCCATCAGGCGATATCCGTCTTTTCGAGCAGAAGACGGCCATTGCCTGACGCACCAGGCGATGGCCGTCTTTTCCCCGAGAAGACGGCCGCGGCCTGATCGACCAGGCGATAGCCGTCTAGACGGCTATCGCCTGAAGACGGCTACTGACTGTAACATAATACGGATGACAATGTCTGTCTGTCTGTCTGTCTGTCTGTGTGTTCGTGGCACCGAAGTAAAACATGTGACATATGTGGTCAAGTAGAGTCAAGGTCGCTGAGTATGGATCCAATGTCCGTTTCTGTTGCTAATTTCGCATTTTCGAGATATTCACAATTAAAATCCAAAAATGTCGAAAATCGACTTTTTCACCTGATGAGCTAGACGCGAAATTTCTTCAGAAATGGAAAGAGCACGGACCGCTGATAATGTGTGACACAAAAGAAAATTTTTGTCAATGTGGAATTTGATAGAAATACGCAATTGTTTGTCGAAATTTCATAAATTGACAAAAATAGAACGTCATTTATTGACGAATGTGAATGCAGAATCTGAAAGGTCGTAAGCCAGTAAGAATTTGTGACATAGTTTTTCAGTTTTGAAACATTGCCATTTGGAGATATTTTCAATTAAAATATGAAAACGTCGAAAATCGACTTTTTTCGCCCGGCCTCAGCCGGGCGAACCCCTACGAGAGCTTATCGTGCGTGCGTGCGTGCGTACGTACGTCCGTCACGCTCTCATATCTAGGCGTTGGTAAGTCGTAGGAAGGCGATCTTGGGCTTTATGGATAGCTCTCGACTTACTGGTAATGTCGCAAGAGAGTTTGAAATTCAAACGTTTGAATTGCGCGCGCTACAGTAACCCGAAGGTTCAAACTGAAAACGGCTCTAACTCGCTCGTCTTACGTCGTAGAGCGGCGCGCGATAGGCCAACTAAAAGGTCTCGACGTGTGCTTTCGTTTGGCATTAAAAGATTTCTTAATTACGCAAACACGCAACACGAAAAGCGACATTATCGCGTTTTTAACGCAGAAATCGCTCTAACTCGCTCAGCGTGCGTCGTACGGAGACGATCTTGGGTTGGTTGGATAGCTCTCGACTCACTGATCATTTGTTCTTCTACTGGTCGAAACTCAAAAGTTTGAATTTCGGGAGCTACAGTAACCCAAAGGTTTAAAACGCAAAACTTATCTAACTCTCTCGTCTTCCGTCATAGAGAGACGATCTTGAGTTCGTTGAATAGGTTTCAGCACGCTAATAATTCCGTTAAGAGGAGTCGAAATTCAAAAGTTTGAATTGCGCGCGCTACAGTAACACAAAGGTCCAAAACGCAAAACGGCTCTAACACGCTCGTCTTACGTTGTAGGGCGGGCGTGCGATAGGTCAACTAAAAGGTCTCGACGTGCTTTTTCACTTGGCGTAGAAATTTGGCTAATTACGCAAACACGCACCACGAAAAGCGACATTCTCGCGTTTTAGCATAGAAATCGCTCTAACTCGCTCAGCGTGCGTCGTAGAGAGACGATCTTGAGTTGCTGGATAGATCTTGACTCACTGATCATTTGTTTTTCTATTGGTCGAAACTCAAAAGTTTGAATATCGCGAGCTACAGTAACCCAAAGGTTCAAACAGCAAATCAGCCCTAACTCGCTCGTCTTACGTTGTAGAGCGGCATTCGTTCGACCGTTTGAAAGCTTACGTTGAGGCAGTTGTTGAACGGTCATTCCTAAGGAAATACTTTTGTTTTTTTTTAATCCTTGTCTTACGAACAACTTTGTCTGCTAAAAAAATTAATCCCGGGCGATCCCAATGTTGCCTTGCAACAACCGCTTAGAAATGCGTGTGTCTTGCTCAAAAAATTAATCCCGGGCGATCCCAATGTTGCCCTGCAAGAACCGCTCAGAAAGCAGCGTGTCAGAAGTAGCGCATGAATAGTGGACTCCGGGCGGGCGCGCGTCATATCGGAAAGGCTTCGAAATACTTTGCAAAAGTATCCACTCTTTTACTCTTCCACTTTAACACACTCACAAACCACTCTGTATTAATAAAACAACTCAACTTTTTTAAAACAGCTTGTTCGTCTGATGAGCTAACGGCGAAATTTCTTCAGAAATGGAAAGAGCATAGGCCGTGGACAATTCGTAACACGAAAGAAATTTTTTTCAAATATGGAATTTTATAGAAATACGCAATTGTTTGTCGAAATTTCATAAATTGACAAAAAATAGAACGTCATTTATTGACGAATGTGAATGCAGAAACTGAAAGGTCGTAAGCCAATAAGAATTTGTGACACAGTTTTTCAGTTTTGAAAGATTGCAATTTAGAGATATTTACAATAAAAAAATAAAAATGTCGAAAATCAACTTTATCGCCCGGTGGACTAGCGGCGAAATTTCTTCAGCAATGGAAAGAGCATAGACCGCGGATAATTTGTAACACAAACAAAATTGTTTGCAATTGTGGAATTTTATAGAAATGCGCCACAATTTGCCAGAATTCTACAAATTGACAAAAGCGTCATAACGCAGAAATACGTGCACCGAACGAAATTCCTGGTAGAGAACGACTGCACCAAACAGTTCGCAAGTATTTTTGTTCGATGTGGTGTATTCCCACGGGTATAAAACTTCAGATGAACGGCGTCGTATCATGCCGATACCATATAGCAAACGCGGCGATATCACTGAGCCTTAGATCAGTTGTACAGACAACCGTATCATGGTAATGGCTGCACTTGAATTGTGGTACGCGTTTTCAAGATACCTTCTCTAGATACGGCTAATTATGCGAATGAAATTCACTATACTGTTCACCAAGATTTGACAGACACAAAGTATAGGTTGAACTTTTTACACACACAGCTTGTTTAGGTCCAGCCAATTTTCTATTCTTGGTGACCAACTGACAAAAAACTCCATTTCTCAGGTCGACCGCAACCGAGTGGCTCTCCGCTACGACCCAAAGTCTGGTGTCGAACAACTGCCTGAGATGACCATGGGTAGAACCAGCCCGGCCGCCTCCGCCGTCCGCTTCCCAGGTAGGGATGCATTGATCGAGAGTGCGCGCAGCAAACATGACCAAGCAGCAAAAGACGACGTCGTTCGCTTTCTAAATGTACCTACTTCTGTAGCATCCGCTGTGGTCATTTGCAGTTGCAATCTTCGTAGCTCTTTCAGGCCAAGAAGGGAAGCTGACCGATGTCTGCTTGGTGGTGTGTGGCGGCTTCGACGGCCGTGGCGTCTTTCTTCCTTCCTGCGAGGCGCACAACGAGCGCCTGAATGTCTGGAGACCTCTGGGGACCGACATGGCACAGGGACGCAACACGCAATCATTCCTTACACTCGGCAACACCCTGTACGCCCTGGGAGGCTTCAACACCACCAGTATACTCAGCGACACCCTGGAGAAGTTCGACTTCGAGGCCGGCCAGTGCAGTACACGGCCCCTCAGACTCCCTGTACCACTGGCCGGGTTCGGAGCCCTGGGACTGCCCGCTGACGCCATTCCAAGTCTCAAGAAGAGGACGAAATGACCGGAGGATGAACAACTGATTAGCAGTCAAAGCAAAGACGTGCCATCATTGTAAATTATTGAAACGATTGCTGCGAGCTTGAGCGAATTACCTGTTGGCTACGTATTTACAGTGTCCCACGGTGTGTTTTGCAACTTTGATGAAATGTGATGCGTTGCGTTGACCGATTTTGCTCCAAGTTTACACGTACGTACACCACGAGTAAACACATGCAAAATATCAGCATTCAATACCTCCCCATAGAGGTGGCCCTGCAGCAGCAAGAACAGCTGGCGTGGCTTGATTATATGGGGTGCAGACTAACTTTGATTCGATTGTTCGAGAGCGTGTCACAACAAGCAGCGATGTTCGTCCAAGACCGTTCCAAAGCTCAATTTATCTTCTTTGTGATGATGGAACACTGGAAACGGTGGATGGACAGCTGTTGTTCCAGCGTAGAGCCCGTAGGCGAAATGTTACAACTGTCGTTATACAAGAGACGAAAGAACACAAAATTGATTGATTTCTGAGACTACAGCACTCTTGCAATGAGAACGAATATTGGCGGCACACTGGATCGGGCGTCATAAAATAAAGGTCACAACCACACCGCAGTCCAGCTCAGCGCGCTGGAAGCGACAGCCTTGTCTAACCTGCACATTACAGTACCTTCATCCTATCCTTCTCCCAATCGCAGGCCACGTGGCGACTGTCGACGCGACCTTGGGTCAACCGAAGGCGTGATCGTTGTCGCTGGAGGAAGCAGTCAGAATCCAATAGAGCAGCATCGACAGCCGAATGAGGGGCGCTGACAGATTCAGTTTGGGGAATGAAGGCGAGACGTTCGGCAATGCAGCAAGTACATATGACCCTGGGCAGTGACTTCCACAGTGCCGCCGTCGTTGGTATGCACTTCTCTCGAGCTTATTCCCGACCTTTAAAAAATCGTAACTCGAGTTTGCGACGGTGGATCCTCGCCAATTTAATTTCTGACCTGAACACTTATATTACCTCTCATTCGAGACCAAAACCGCCGAGATCGGTCTCGCGGTTCGGGAGATCCGCGGTGGCAAAGTCCCGGGTCCCGAGCGGAAAATTGGGATTTTCGACTTTGAATGGATTTTTGGGCCGGAAAGCGTGCCTTTAGCGGCAAATTGACCATTGCATCGTGTTCCGCGTTAAAAGTTGGTCTAGACGAAGTGTTTTGACCATTTTGAGGTACCGTATCCCGGCCGCGCCGAATTTTTGAATCCTGGGGTCAAATTTTCGAAATTGAGTTTTCACTTGTTTCGGGGGTTTTCGACGACGCTGAACACGAATCCGGTGTTTGTTTTGCGATTTGGGACGCCTTTACCCTGATTTCGGCACCCGGCCGGCCAAAATTGGGTCCCGGGGTCGAATTTTCAAAATTGTGTTGACAGTTGTGTCTGGACTTTCTGGCGCCGCAGAACGCGAATCCGTCGCTTGTTTGGCGATTTGCGGTGTATTTAGCCTGATATTGTAGGGCCACCGACGCCGTCCACCCCAGCGGGGGAGCCCCCGCTGTGTAGCGTAGATAAGGCGCGCCTGTACAATTGGGGGCAAAAATAGCAGAAATGCCGGCTCTCTCCCATCCACGAGGCCACTGAAGTCTAGTCGAGTGAAGTCTAGCCTACTGTAGCGTCTGCTAGTGTGGCCTATGCACAGTGTAAATTTAGGACGCGGTGGGACGGGCGGCCGGTGGTGGTGGTGTTGTTGGGGGGGGGGGGGGGGGGGGGGGGGTGGAGATACTGACATTCTATCTGAGTAATTATTCGCAAAGTTGTCGTTAACAGAGCGTGCGAAGGTGCTTCGAAACTATGGCTCGCCGACGAAACGACCCCTTCCTCTTGCGGGCTGAGGTATGTTGATTGAGAAGAAGGGGGGGGGGGGGGGGGGGGGTGGGCGGGTGGCTGTGAGGTGGCATGACGGAACCGTACTGGCGACTTGACAGACCACTGAAGTCACTGAACCAGGGCAGTGGCGGGCCCAGGATTTTCGAATGGGGGGGGGGCGCCACTTCAGAAATTTTTCGACTATTTTTCCATTGCGCCGCAGGCGCAAATTTTTGCATTTTTTAACCGTTTTATTGCAAAATTTGCCTTTAAAATGACTGTTTCGGCTTATCAGAAGCGAAAATTTTGACCAAACATAGCGCCGCAGGCGAAAATTTTGCGATTTTTGGCCGAAAATGTACCCGGCGAAGCCCTGCCCCACTCAAATATGAGACGGTGGGGAACAAGGGTGGAACAAGGGTGGAACGCAACTGATTTGAAGTACTTCAAATGCATGAAAACTACTTCAATCGCAAACACGCCCATTTTGAAGTATTCCGTTTTTTTTTTCGACGATCTTCATTTTTTGCGAAAAGTGCACGTGACAGGTCCGTTTTTTTTGCTTCTGTTTTTGCCCACTTTTGACAGGTCCAAATGCAAAAACCGCGAAGTACTTCGCGAAATTCGCCGAAGTACTTCAAATTCCGCCTTTTTTTGAAGAGGTCCGTAGCAGCACTGCGATTTTTTTCGAAGTACTTCGAAAAAAATCGCGAAGTGCTTCAAATTTCGCAGCAAAATTTGGACCCCAAAATTTCGTAGAGCTTCAATTTTGTTAGTGCTTTATGTGAAGCTGTCCATATCACTAAATAAGAAATGTGAAGATGGTCGAAAAATCGGCGAAGTACTTCATTTGTCAAAAAATCAACAGGAGTACTTCAAAAATGCGTCGTTCCCCAGTCGTTCCCCGGTCGTTCCCCAGTGGCTCGCCAGATTTCGGGGTAGGACTTCGCCGGGTACCAAAATCTGTCAAAAATAAGCGCCGCAGGCGAAATTTTGCCGATTTTAAAGCTAAATATAGGGAATTTTGCTTAAAATTGCGCCGCAGGCGAAAATTTTTGCATATATGCGCCTTTCCTAAGGAAAATTTTTCCCTAAGGTCGGGCCCAATGCCCAATGGGGGGGGGGGGGGCGCCCCCCCCCCCCCCCCCCCCCCCGCCCCCTGGGCCCGCTAGTGAACTAGGGTCTCTGAAGTTCTATTCGGTACCCCTCCCTACACTGCAGGTAAGAGCATCAGCTCCAGAAGAGACAGCGGGACAGACCCTCTCCCATCACAGTCCGCTGATTGAGCCCGGGTGGCGAGATGGATCACATTTAAAACGGCACTCATCACATATAATTCGGGTGTTGGCACACATAAAACGGGACTGTCACATATAAATCGGCACTATCACAAATATCCAGCAGTTCCACATATAAATCGGCACAATCACATATAAATTCTAGGAAAGTTTCCCCCCCCCCCCCCCCCCCCTAGTGGGGGGTAAGGACAGGTGAATTTGTTCGGGCTGAAGTTGAACAGGCTGTGTATCTCAGATGACTTCTCAGCCTCTAAGCTACACGAACAAATTCAGCGTGCTCTGCTAACACGCACGACGGTTCGCACGTTGGCGCAACGCGCAGGCGGGTACGCGCCTCACTCACCCGTCACCACTGACGAAACGCGAGGTGGTGTCTACCAATGCAGCACTCAAACAACGTAACGTATGCAGTAAGCGCAGCGCAACATGTGCAAGTGCAACGACCCCCCCCCCCCCCCCCCCCTCCATCCCCCCCCCCCTCACCCACCCACATTCCTACATTAACAGGCGCCGTGCGTCCGTGCACCCACTAACCCACGCGCATAGACAGTGCCATGCCATCACATGTATCAGCACGATGTATCGAATCGAAGTACTTAGGACTTAGTGCTAATTCAGAGCTGCACTGCTCACTCTGAAGCGAGTTTGGCACTCGCAAACAGAGCACGCTGAATTTGTTCGTGTAGCTTAGAGGCTGAGAAGTCATCTGAGATACACAGCCTGTTCAACTTCAGCCCGAACAAATTCACCTATCCTTACCCCCCACAAGGGGGGGGGGGGGGGAACTTTCCTAGAATACACTCCCTGTCCATGTCCACGACGTGGACACCTTTCGCGGGAGGGGGGGGGGAGGGGGGTCGGGGTTGGGGGGGGGGGGGGGGGGGGTTCCTCCTCACGGACAGATTTGCAGGAGTGGGTACCATTGGGGTCATGAGCAAAGGGCAGCTCGAATCCAGAAACAAACACTTGATTCATGTTCTGTGTCCTCGAAAACCCCACAGGAGGTTGGATGGACAGACAGGTCTAGCCACAGGAGGTTGGATGCACAGACAGGTCTGGCCTCAGGAGGTTGGATGCACAGACAACTATGCGACTATACGAATTACGATTTCGTCATAACGTCATTCTGTCACCCACCACCCTTCTGGAGTCCACCTACAACACCTCCGATATGTACATATCACCACTCTACAGTTCATTTCGACATTGACTGTACGAATTTACGATTTCGTCATAATGTCATTCTGCCACCCACCACCCTTCTAGAGTCCACCCACAACACCTCCAATACATATCACCACTCTACCATTCATTTTAACATCGACTACACGAATTTACGATTTCGGCATAATGTCATACTGTACCGGATCTGACCTTTGTGCATCCATATCTCAAGAACCATACAACCTAGAAAGATGAAATGTTCTACACATTTGTTCACCCTATTATGGTCTTGACTGGATCACAAAGACTGGCGCCCCAGCATGCGCCAGTAGAGCTCGGCCGTCTGGAGCCGAGCCCCGAATCCGTACTCGGCGCGACTTCTGTCACCGCGTAACTTTTCAGTGAGATGACTTAGAAAGAAGAAATGTTCTACACATTTGTTCACTATATGATGGTCTTTGCCGGACAACTTCGATTGGCGCCACAGCGTGCACCAGTAGAGCTCGGCCGTCTGGAGCCGAGCCCCGGATCCGTGCTCGGCGCGACTTTTGTCACCGCGTAACTTTTCAGTGAGATGACTTAGAAAGATGAAATGTTCTACACATTTGTTCACTATATGATGGTCTTTGCCGGACAACTTCGACTGGCGCCCCAGCCTGCACCAGTAGAGCTCGGCCGTCTTGGAGTCGGGGCTTAGCCAAAATTTCGGCCATTTTTTGATCGGGGCCTACGACCGCAATACTGAACCGATCTCTGTGATTTTTTAACATAATAAATGCGGTTAGTGGGCGGTTCCAACGAGATATCAACCGCTCTCCTATCTACTACCGTTCCTGAGAACGAGGCCTAAAACATGGATATGTGAAGAAAATCGCTGAATTTTTCGACAGTTTTTGTTTAATATCTCGGGAACCACTCAACCGATCTGGCTGAAATTTTAGCACAATACTTCTTGTTACTGTGAACAACTATGCTGAAAATTTTAGCCCGATCGGTTAAGTCTACCTATATGACGTAGTACTAACCCATAGTCCCCGGAGCCGCACTGGCCCCCGGCCGAACAAATTGGGTTGAGCGCTGACGCGCTCAACCCGATCGGCACAATCGCATCTAAATCGGTACTATCGCATATAAATCGTGACCTTCACATATAATCGGCCAGTCGGCGTGTCTGTTCCTCTGCTTACAGAGAATCGCCAGGCACACGAACTAGAGTGTTGGTGTCAGCAATCGAGCGCTTGTGTGTGTGTCTTATGGCCAGGCAAAATCGGTCTTCGAAGTGAATGTTGTCGCAAGGGCTAGCAGGGAAGGGGCACAGCCGGCCTAAGCAGGAGGCAAAGAATATGGGGGAGTGTGCATTCCACTAAAAGTTTGCACTAAAACTCGGTCGACGTCGCGCCTGGCGGGTCTCAAACTGAGGCTTAGCGCGACCACCAACTTCAGGGCGCGCTCCGCGCGCCCTGAAGTCGGTCACCGGTCGCGCTAAGCCTAAGCATCGACCCGCCAGACTGCGACGTCGACTGACTCTTGTGCACGGTGGGCGCAGGGCGAGCCTAAGCATAGCCTGACTTGGAAGGAATATTCTGTGTCCGAAAGAAATGTAACGAAACACGAGACGGCCATTGCTTCACACACATGATGTAATGCAATTTACAGTTGTAAAATACGCAAAAGAAAGCACTCGGTTCATTTCAACAGCCGCTGCCCAGTGTGAACGCGTTTACGCCTACAAAACCATTAATATGCGCTAGTACCGAAATATATGTGCAAGCACCAAATTATATGTGCAAGTACCGATTTATAATATGTAGAAGTGCCGCTTATGTGCGCAAGTACCAGAATATA
Source organism: Linhomoeus sp. GSCO2_2 (assembly GCA_030248115.1). Lineage (NCBI taxonomy): Eukaryota > Metazoa > Nematoda > Chromadorea > Monhysterida > Linhomoeidae > Linhomoeus > Linhomoeus sp. GSCO2_2. The sequence goes on along the minus strand of JASAMZ010004732.1, from coordinate 7,424 downwards.
TGTGGAAGTGCCGATTTATATGTGACGTGTCCCGTTTTATATGTGACCCATCATTTTCCCCATTGAGCCCCATCTGCAGACATTCTCTGGGACACAAAGACCACCATCCTTGTCTACATGTACATATGTGACAGTAACGATTTATATGCGATTGTGCCGATTTATATGCGATTGTGCCGATTTATATGTGGAACTGCCGGCCATTTGTGATAATGCCAATTCATATATGGCAGTCCCACTTTATATGCGCCAACACCGGAACTGTGTGACCAACGCCGTTTAATGTGACCCATTCGTCCCCCCCCCCCCCCACCCCCCTACACCGCCACCGTCTCGTCCTGGCTTGGGTGTAACACTGTCGCCTCTATGTTGCGTAATGTATGAACGCAACGTCCGTGGAACCATCGCGTAGGAATAGTTGTGCCTTCTCCAAATCGCTCATCTGAACCATCTCTTCTGTAGGCGCCACAGGTGAGACGCCTCTTCCCGACGCCCTTTACCGGTGGACGGCCGCCGACCCATACCAGAAGACACAGTAGAGAAGGGACGAGTGTCTTTTGGAAGTCCTTGACTCCTTGGCATTAGGCTAGCAGCGTCCGTGAATATCATACAAGGGGGGATCAGTCAAAGGACTACCTCTTCACTAGAAGCTAAACCCGTGCCGTATTCACTGTATGTCATACTCCTCTCGACGTCGCTTCACAATCACAACCACGAGCGACTCACCTGAAAGCGTTGAGGTGCCGATGCCATTTAAAGTATGTATGTGTATTTGTTACGACAGTGAAACATCAACTTTAACTCAGAACAGAAACAACACTGCCAATGGACCAGCGGACAACGGACACAACAAACTGCCAATAGCCAGCCAACGTAATGAAGAAGCTGATCCAAAAGATTGAGGGGAACTCCAAGTTTGTCTTGTCGCGGCAGCTCACAGAGATTGTTTGGGTCTGTGGCCAGGATGAGTAACAGTATGAGCAGGACAATTCGCCTATGACTTACAAATACTTGTCCAACGGAACGAACACCAGCTGCGCTTGTGCGATGGCTTATGCCTATTCTCCATATTATTCGTCTTCTCCACCCTGCAGCGGTCGGCAGGTCGAATGGTCGTCGGCAGAGTTATCATCCGGTGGAAGCGCGCCGTTGTTGTTCTTTATGTAGTCCACAAGCTCTTCAATTCCATCCAAGAATTCTTCGTCGCTGGCGTATTTCGTTCTGTCAACGTCAGGTCGAACCTGACGTTTGGATTTAGTAGGTGTGATCGTTTCAGCAATTTGAACAGATTGTTTGGTTGTCGTTGTATCAGCTACTTTGCTTGTCTTTCCTTCAGCTTCTTTGGATATCCCTGCATTTGCTGCGTTGCTTGTCTTTGCATTCGCTTCTTTGGTTGTCGTGGTATCAGCTGCTTTGCTTGTCTTTGCCTCAGTTTCTTTGGTTGTCCTTGTATCAGCTGTTTTGCTTGTCTTTGCTTCAGCTTCTTTGGTTGTTCTTGTATCACTTCCCTTGCTGGTTTCTTCGGCTGCTTTTGCCTCAGCTTTCTTGGTTGTCTTCACATCGGCTTCTTTGGCTTTCAGAAAGTCTTCGAATGTTGGGCGGCCGCTGCCGTTCCAGTCACCGGCAAATTTTAGGCTAGCAAACGTCTCGGTATACTTATACCCTTCAAAGTTGAAAAGCCTTCCATTGGCACTCCTGCACATTTGATCTGCTTTGGTAAAGTCAGCCTTCGCCTTGCTCAGTAGAAGACACTTTCTCTTTAGCACAATCGTGCATCGCTTATCGTAGTCGCTTGGCAGTTCTCCTAAGAAAAGAATACCAAATTCAAGAAAGGCACACATACTGGTACAGCGTACAAGTCAGAAGTCGGGTCTCTTATGCGTTACTCATGATACCACGCGTAGCCAATTACAGGGAACAATATTGTACATAGGCCCCTGTAGGTTTCTTTCCAATATGACAGGGTCCCGACACAGGAGCGGCAGACAAAGGAGCGACACAGAGAGGAGCGACGACAAAAGAGCGACGCGACAAAGGGACGACACGCAGTAGTGATGTGGGGGGCATTTTCGGGTAGCTTCTAATCATCTCTGCTCTGTACTGAAGGTCCCTCTGCAGCTTGCTATCACTTGATCAAAGCTACAACTAATCACCCTCTAATCAATCAATGGCCTGTAGTAGTAATAGTAAGGGTGTACTGATGCAGACTGGTACCTTGCGTGCTGCTGGAGCGCTCCCAGGTGTCGCAGAGGCTTCAGGGGTGCTCCAGAAGCCATTTGGAGCTTTGGTGTAAAAAATATTATTTTTTGTATTTTACGCATTAGCAATCTACTTGACGCAACAGAATACCACTTGCGTCATGGTTACGGTAGAACGACGCGTCAATGTGGGTATTTACGCCGCACGCAGCAGTTGAGCAACAGACGACTACAGTAATCTCCCGAATAGTGGTCGGTCTTTATTGTGGTGGTTATGGTAGAATCCGATGGTTGGGTCAGCACTGGGTTAAGCCTGTGCACTCGACAGAGTTCCAAACAGTGGCTGGGCCTTTATTAGGGTGATTACGGTAGAATTAGTACTACTTTGAAATAGTATGACGCAACGCCACAGTGGTTCAGCAATGGGTTAAACGCAAAAGAGTTAACTATGTTCCGAATAGTGGCCGGGCACTATTTGGGAGGTTACGGTAGAATCGAGTCGAATCGAATCTGGGCAAGGTGCCAGCCGGCGCAGACGCAACAATGGGCCGAAAAGGCGCGAAGGCGGGACCGCGCCGAAGTGTGATTGACGGCGACAGCTGACGCGTCCGCTAGCCAGCCTCCCTGTGTACAAGAGGGCGGCGGCTTTACCGTTGCGGCAACGTTAAGAGGTGCGAAGCCGCGCAGTGTTGTAGGGGAGGGAGGGAGGACGGAAGGGTCTTTGCGGCTAGCTACATTGCTTTTGCGCGCCAGTCCGAACTTTGTCTCTGGCACGAGACGCCCCTTTGGTCTACACGTAATGTGTGAGCGGTTTCGCGAGAGTGACAATGCAACGCGCAACGGCGGTTTTATGCGAGTGTACAAAGGTACAATGGGTGTGTTCTGTAGGTCTTTTGAGCTTAGGAACTTTGAGTCGCGGCCAAACGGCGGTTTCGTGACACTGCTGTAGCTAGGTACATGCAGTACACAATATGTACATACCAACATATGTAGGTTTGAATCGCGCAGAAGCGACAGTTTCGTGAGACTCGTGTACCAGGTACACAACTGAGAAAGTGTTTGAAACGCGGCGAAACGCCAGTTTGGTGTCCGCTCAGCGTAGGTACATGTGCCATGGCAGCACTGAAACTTTGAATCGCCGTTCAGGTTTCCCTCCTTCTCGTCCCCTCTGCGCTCCCTTCTGGCTCTGTCTCTGACTCGGCAATCGCCTCTTCTTCTGCCCCTGTCACTCTGCCTCGCCTCCTTCTCGGACGCTCCCTGCAACTGCAGCTGAACTCTCTGACGCCCCCCCTCCAGTTCTCCAGCGATGGCCGCCTCCATGAGGTGGGTAACTTGGAGTTTCGATTGATTAGAGGCAACGATTTGATCTCTGAAGCTTCTTGGCTAATCAAGCCAAATTGGAGTTAGACTAACGTTGCGCATTACAGCAGCAACTCGAGTTCCCCTCCCACGAGGAAGCGCCAGTGCCTGCCCGTAGACGTCCCCAACGTGGTCGCTGACGACGACGGCCAGGAAGGAAGCAGCTCGGAAGGAGAAATCGCCGACTTCCGCCGCTACTGGCACGACTACATCACCACCCAGTGGATCAAGACCAGCAAGCGGCGCTACACGTTCGTCAAGGACCTGGAGGGACTGGACTTCACACGAGAGCTGGTCCACACCTACATGAAGGCGATCATGAAGCTGCGCAAGTTCAAGGGAAAGAACCTTCGCCTGGGCGTCTGCTACGCCAGCATCCTCAAGAACAGCAAGACCGGCGAGCTGAGGCACTTCTACGCCTCACCCGGCAACACTTCCGTCTTCGACTTCACGGCTCGCAGACTGTCCGAGATGGAAGCCGCCGTCAAGGACTACGACTTCGACGACATCTACGAGCAGGCCTGCGGCGAGAGGGAGGACACTGACTGGTTTTTCGTTGAGTTCAGCCACATGGAGATCTCAATTTTGATCCTAGATTAGGTAGGTACATGTGTAGTTGAGCGCAGTTTGCAGTGTCTAATTGGTGCATGCGTTGTCTGATGATGATGATGTTAAGAACCGCACGTGCGCACGAGATGCAATCCAAGGCGTTGGGAGTACTGTAGGTGTTAGTGTAGGTATGTGAGTGAGGTAGGACAAGACTCGAGAAAATGCTTTCGGAAGAAGACGTGGCGCGCCTTCGGCGCCTCTACCTTTATTCGGAGAATGCTTTTGTGGGCTCCGACGAGTTTGCGCGCCTTGTCAAGTCGCAGTTTCCGGGCGCGTCGCAGCGCAAGATCTCGACCGCAATCCGTCGTTTCTACCCCTATAGTCTGTATGCCGAGCCGAGAAAGCGCACATTCTACAAGAATTACGTCAGCAATCGGTACATGGATTACGAACAGAAGGTCGGGGGCACTGTGGTCTCAGACACGTTGCATTTGGCTAAATCAAATTACTACGTGGTCACTTTCCAAGATTTGTTTTCAAAACGGACGTACCTGTTTCCAATAAGAAAGCTGTCGGCTCAGAGGGTGGCGGAGTTTCTAACGCTTGTCTACGACCGTTTGGGTGGAATCGACACGTTTTTGACGGGTGGGCGCTTTATTGCGTAGGTAGGTAGCCCCTTTGCAATAGTTGATTTCCCCTTACGTTTTACACAGGGGAGTCGAGTTCACGGGAGCGCCCGTGGGCAGAGTGTTGGCCGAGAAGCAAATTCGCCACGTCACATCTCAAGAGCACTGGCGAAACAAGGTGCCGAATTCCGAGCGGCTGAATCGAAGCATTCGGACGCGATTGGGAAGGCTGAAAGCTTCCAAGACCTTCGTCAGCGTGCCCGACGCCCTGCGGCGGATCGAGCACAGCTTCAACTCGACCACAAACTCAGTCACGGGCAAAGTGCCAAATGACACTTTTGATTCGCACGTCCCTGAGATTTGTCCAGAACCAGGAGACGACGTCTGAAGGAGATGAGCAAAGGTCCGGAGCCTGCAATCTACGGAGTCGGCCAGTTAGTCCGCGCCCGTCTGCAGAAGGGGCCTTTCCAGAAGTCTGACGCTCCTGCATTATCTGAAGAAGTCTACCGTATAGTAGGTATAAAGAACACTGTACCGTCCCCGTCTTACAGTATTGCAAATGTGGCTACTGGACAGAGCAGTGTAGGTACCTATTCGCAAAGGGACCTGTCTCCTTATGTAGAATTGTGAATCGCCGCTCCGAACAATGGCGTTTGCGAGTGACACGTTTTCTCTTGTGCTTTCACCTGAAGTTCCGCACTACGCGAAGCAGAGCGAGGAGGGTGATTCTGAGTGGAAGTTCCGTTTCCACAATTTGCCGACTACGAGAAACTTGGACTTCGGCCAAGGCTGGGAGGTGGCTGTCGTCTCTCTGCACACTCACGGCCAGGTTCCACACAAGATCCCGGCCAGACCAATCCTCTACGTCTTGCACGACATCGAGGCGGAAGACTGGACCCATGGGGAAGTGGGCACGCTCTACTTCGAAGACATCAATGACTTGCCTATGCACTTCTTTCGAGCAATACCTGATGCGCTCATAGACTACGACGTCGACTACAATCCAAGAGTCGAAGTGAAATTTGGGAAAGATGACAAGCTGCGCTTTATCGTCCACGAGCCAGCCTGGGTCGGTCTCGACGAGCTCCACCGGCGCGCTTTTGGCCTGAGTTCAATGTGGTCGGGCCCAATGCAGGGCGAATTGGTGCAGACGAGAGAGCCGTCGCTGGACGCCAACTTGGTGTTCATCAACAGCAGCTTCACCGCCCCAAGCGCCGTCAACGAGCAGAGGGCCAACAGCATCTTCGTTTGCGACCTGCAGGCCAACTCTTGCATCCGACCACCCAACCCTACCTACTATGACGTAACAACAAACGACCTGGCCTCAGTTGAAATTTCATTTCACTTTGTGAACGGAGGAGAGATCCTACCCATCACCCACCAAAGTCCGAGTTTTGCTTTGGAACTGCAGTTCAGAAGACGACTGCCCAGCATCTTGTGATTCCGAAATGGCGACGAAAGGCAACTTTGAAAGTCCGCCAGTTGTAAAGAATAAGCCGCTCGATTTCCCCACTTATCCAGCCAATCTCGTTCTAACCAGTCAGGCTACTGCGGAGCAGCTGAAGCGCGCATACGGTAACGGAAATCGATCTTACATTGACTCATGAAATGTTGACTAGAGTTAATATTGTCCCATGTGTTACTACACGGCTGTAGGTGGAGGCAATACAAGCAAGAGCAGAACAACGGGAAAGAAACCGCGTGGTAAAGGAAGTGAAAAGAAGAAATCGCAGACTAAATCTGGGAAGAAAGGAAGAAAGGCATCGAAACCAAAACCGAAGGGCGCTCAAAAGGGCAAGAATACGAAAGGAAAGGGCAAGAAGGCAAAAGGAAAGGGCAAGCAGACGAAGGGGAAGGGCAAACCAGCTCAGAAACCAAAGAGAAAGAGCAAGAAAGCCCCTGCCAGACGAAAGGTGTGAACTGTTATCAACTTCGTGGGTCGAAATACATGGCGCATCGACGTTTTCAGACAAAGGTGGTGTGTGGAGTGTTCTGAAGATGGGCAGCCTTCAACCGATGGTAGATTTTCACGGCTCCGGCCCCATTGAAGCCACAGATGTTCTCGACACAACTTCGCTGGAAATTCTGCCCGATAATCTCAATGTGAATGGCAACAATCTCTCGTTTACTCTCCCAGCCAGCCCCACCCTGTACACACACCCCAGCATAAAGATGCTCATCCAGTTGCAAGTGGAGCTCAACCCCGCTGTGAGTTCGTTTCGTTTCGCTTCTCTCACTTGTGACTATAACAACAGCAACAGGCACAAAGTTTAGAAAACGCCGAAAGAAGGAGAGCCAGAGGAAGGCGAAGGCAAATACGTGTGGTCTTGTCTTGCTCCTACTTCCGTCTTCAAGACGTTCACCGTGACTTTCAACGAGACAGTCGTCCAGCACAGTCAGAATTTCAACTACCTGCACTACGTCTGCACGCGCCTGCTGACCACTACCAGCCAGCAGACGTCCATGAGCGATCTGGAGGAGTGTGAGAGTCGTTAATGTTTGTCTGGCCGTGTCAACATGCAAATAGTGTCGCCTGCCACTGTAGACAGCCCTGACACACCAGGCCGTTTTGAGATGCTCTCAGACGAGAATGAAGGCTTTGCCACGCGCAACGCCCATTGTTTCAAGCAGAAGGTGTGGCAGTTCCTGGTGGAGCTGCCAATCCAGTGCCTCTCACAGAAACGGCTAATTC
>JASAMZ010004731.1:0-13066 GCA_030248115.1 Linhomoeus sp. GSCO2_2 | reverse complement strand
TGGTGATACGTTATTGAGGACTTGCGTTTTTAATGTGAATAGGGTTTCTCTGTTGGTGTACGAGCGATCCAACCTCTCAGTGTTGACTCTCATGGTTTTGCGCAGCACCTCAACTGGGTCGCTCACTCCGCCCGGCTTGAAGCGCGTCCCGTGGTTGCACACCTGGAGAAGATGTTATACTGCGCCGATAGGAAGACGGTACGTGCACAGGAGTACTGTTGCATCTTGCAGAGTCAGATCACCAATATGTCCAGTCTTCCGAACCGCCCCATTGTTTCCTCGAAAACCTTCTTGATTTCTGCTTCTTCTGCCATCTCGGCAGCGACCACAAATACCTGAAGAGATGGGAAGAGACCAATGTGTAACTGGGGGAGGGGGGGGGGGGGGTAAGCCCCCCCCCCCAGGTACTCCCCTTCCCCCCCCCCCCCCTCCCCCCTGAGAGACCCCACCCCAGTCTTGTCGATTGTTCCTTGGTACAAATTGTACCTAACAATTTGTACCCCTAAAGTGTTAACAATTTAGGAACAATAACAATTTGTTCCACTGCTTAAAGGAACAAAACAATAACAATAACAACCTGAAATGGCTCTAGAACAAAACAATTTGGAAACTCATAAATTGTACCTAAATTGTTCTGAATGTCGATGAGAATATGCAGTAATTTACAGCAGTTATGGAGCAAATATCATATAATTTGAGAATGTTTTGTTATTCACGTAGCAATTCGTTTGATTTCATGGAAATTACCACTTACCGAGCTTCTGCCCTACGGCACCCAATCTTCCTAGGAACAATTTAGGTACAATTGTTCCTAGATTGTTAACAATAACAAGAACAATTTGTCGAAATTCGAGAGGAACAATAACAAAACAATTTATTAAATTAAGAAGTGGAACAAAACAATAACAAAACAATTTAGAGAAATATGGTACAACGACAAGACTTCCCCACCCTAAGATTTTAACGAAATTTTCGCCTGCGGCGCTTACAAATAGCAAAATTTTTGTCCCCCCCCCCCCTCACCCCCACCCGCTGGCCGGCTGGCGCTTACACGCATGGAAGAGATACACTGATCCTTGAACGCAATCGACAATGGTAAATGATGAGCCAAAGCAATCGAAGTACCTACCGAATCGTCGCTTCCGCCGTTCTCGATGCAGAGACGCTTAGTCTCCGCTAAGAGCTCCAGTTGTCTTCCTGTTATGGCGACCGAAGCGCCACATTTTGTGAAGAGAACCGCCGTGGCACGCCCAATGCCCGAGCTGGCGCCTGAAAATGGGCGCAATTGATTCTTAGATTGTGTAAATGTACTAATGTGTAAGACAGACAGGCGAACTCAAACTATTTAGGCGCCTCAGTTTCTACGGCCTGTGTGATGCGTGGTCACTGGTTAGAAAGCAAATTGTGAATGCGTTTTGATTTAACCACGTACTGAAAGCGTCTATAAATAATAGTAAAACTGCCTACATTTATACCACCATGCAAAAAAATTGCATTGCCCACCTGTAATCAGGGCAACACGTCCAGTTAAGTTTGGGGGCATTCTCGCACTATTCTGAAAACGACGACAAGTGCATAGTTAGTTGTCTGCGCTCTGCACACGAGCACTTCGCTCGCACTCTTATCTACCGGGTCTTTCGAAACTCCAGACCCCCCCTCCACAGCACGCTGTGTAAAAGGTAGCGAAGTCATACTTGCACACATGGTAGCCTAATGTCTTCACAACTCGGATGCAAAAATTCAGCACTCTATCTCAACTCACGCGCAAATGCGGGCGCGAAATGCAAAATCGGTCGCGGTTGCTCCTCCTCCTCCTGGAGGCCATCACCGTGGAGAAGAAGGGCGCCATCAGCAGAAGCATGATTGACAACCCAACTTTGATTGTTTGCTACGCAAGATTGGTGCAAGCTACGAAAGTCGTTCTTGCGACATTTTAAAGCTTATTGTGTCTGCTTTCAAATGCTATTTCGCCATTAAAGCTTATTGTGTCTGCTATCAAATGCTATTTCGCCAGCCGCAATATCGCACCCCACGGGCCCACGCGCGAGCCACAGCCGCCCAAAGGTGGCTCGACCGTCAATTTTGACCGATTTTGCGTTTCGTGCTCGCATTTACGCGTGGATTGAGATGGAGTGCTGAATTTTTTCGCCGCGCCTCAGCGCGGCGAGGTGTATATATACGGATGACAATGTCTGTCTGTCTGTCTGTCCGTGTGTGTGTCCGTCCGTGGCACCGAAGTAAGATATGTGGCATATGTGGTCAAGTAGAGTCGAGGTCGCTAAGTACGGATCCGATGTCCGTTTGTGTTGCTAATTTCGCATTTTCGAGATATTCGCAATTAAAATTCCAAAATGTCGAAAATCGACTTTTTCGCCTGATGAGCTAGAATTGAAATTTCTTCAGAAATGGAAAGGGCGTAGACAGAGGATAATTTGTAACACAAAAGAAATTTTTTGTACGTGTGGAATTTAATAGAAATACGCGATTATTTGTCAAAATTACACAAATTGACAAAAATAGAACGTCATTTATTGACGAATTTGAATGCAGAAATAGTAAGGCCGTATGTCAATAAGAATTTGTGACATAGTTTAACAGTTTTCGTAAATTGCCATTTCGAGATATTTAGAATTAAAATGAAAAAATGTCAAAATCGACATTTTCGTTTGATGAGCTAGCGGCGAAATTTCTTCGGAAATGGAAAGGGCATGGACAGCGGATAATTTGTAACACAACAGAAATTTTTTGCAAATGTGGAATTTAGTAGAAATACGCGATTATTCGTCATAAATTCTCCAAATTAACAAAAATATCACGTCATTTATTGACGAATGTGAATGCAGAAATGGTAAGGTCGTAAGTCAATAAGAATTTGAGACATAGCTTTACAGTTTTAATAAATTGCAATTTCGAGATATTTAGAATTAAATTTACAAAGATGTCAAAATCGACATTTTCGTCTGATGGGCTAGCAGCGAAATTTCTTCAGAAATGGCAAGCGCAGTGACATATTTAATTAGTGGCATACAAGAAATTTTTGCGAGTACTAAATTTGACAGAAATGATCAAATCTTGACAGAAATGTCAAGATGTTATAAATCGCCAGAGCTTTGGTTTTCCATGAATGTTAACGTAGAAGTCGTACGCCAAGGGGAATTCCTGATGAAGAACGACCGGACCACACTTTTGGCAAGTTTTTTGTTAGATGTGACGGTTTCACACGGTGGGAAACATCAGATAAACGGCGTCGTATCATGCCGATAACTTAGCGAACGCGGCGATATCACTGAGCTTGGGGTTTTTTTTTGGGTGTGTGTTTGTTTTTTTTTTTTTTTTTTTTTGTTTTTTTTTTTTTATATTTTTTTTAGATCAGGCTGTGTGGGTTGGGGTGGGGGGGGGGGGGGTTTTTTTTTTAGACTAGTTAAACGTGACACTCCGCGAGTGTCAACGTGGCACTCCGCCGATTGGCTTAAACCACCCACTGAAGCTGAACTTTTCGGTACTGAGGTGTACACACCTGTACACACACCCATACACCTGTACACATGTACTGAGGTAAATGATGCTATCACCGCGCGCTGCGGGGCACCGCGCGCTCGCTCCTTCACTCCCTCCCAGAAGAGACGCGAGTGACGTCACAACACCACGGGAGACCTAAGCCTGGCTATGTGGTGGATCTGCTGGATGGAGCGCGCAGCGATTTCGTCTCGGCAAAACGCCAACAGTACTGGCAACATGCGCTGGAACGTGAACGTACAACGGCCCATCTTTGCACCGAGCTGGAACAGACACGTGCAGCACGATAGGGAAGTAAGCACCGTGTTGGAAGCAGTGCCCAAACGCAGTCGAAAAGTCATGAACTTGTTGGCCCTAGCCAGACTTGTCCTGGCTGGCTAGTACACAGCGCTGTACCACAATTCTGGATGGGGTTTTCGGACCTTTCCTCCAAAACCAGCCTAACGCATCCGAAAAGGACCGAAACAGACGAAGAATCGCAAAAGTGGCGCGACATTCGACATTCCCGACTCCGAAAATACCTGAAACACCTCTACTTCCATCGTGCCGGCGGTCCGCTCGCTCGTAGGTCGTTCATTGCGTGCTACGTGGCGTATTAGCTTGAGGCACACACACACGCGCGGCGATTTCATCGCGACAACGACGGCCATGCACTGGCAAATGGTCAGCCGCGCGCACAAGGACGCATCTGTGCACCGAGCGGGAAAGAAGCGCGCTAATAGATGGCGCTTCTGAAACAGGCAAGGAGCCCGACTTCGCAAAGCACATAAGGGTGACACCACCGCGGCATTTCAAACCAACAATTATGGCGCTCGCCATCTCCAAGAGCGCTCGCAAGCACACAACCGGTGTCAAAAGGCCCTAAACCTATTGGTCCAAACTTGTTTCGACGGTCCCGCTACACCGCGCTACACCTCAATACTACCCCGGGATTTCAAATTTTTGCCACAAACCCACCCTAAACCATCCGAAGAGGGTCGAAAGTGAACAGTAATCGCAAAACTAACGCGAAATTCGAACTCCCCGACCCCGAAAACCCCCGAACCAACTGTCAACTCGATTTTGAAAATTTCGGCCCGGGATTCAAAAATTCGACGCGGCCGGGTTACGGTAGCTCGAAAAACCGAAAAGTACGTTTCCGGACCAAATTTTAGCGTAGAATCGATTGGCGGTGTCCGTTTCCCGGTAGAACCACGCGTTTCGGCGAAAAAACCGGCCAAATCCCAAAATCCCCAAATTTGGTCCCGAACGGAAACCCTTTGTGACCGGATTACTCCCGAGTCCCTTGATGGATTTCGGCGATTTCGGTGCCAAATCAAAGAGCGCATCCAGACGCCGGCTGGAAATTTTATCTCAGCCCGATCGGCCCAGTAAATCGCGAGATATGATTTTTTGAACGGCCGGAATCGGGTTCTCAAAATTTGAATCTACCGTAACCCGGCCGTGCCGCGTCCAAATTTTCCAATTTTTGATTTCCCAAGTCTGTCTCCCCAAGGGCTACAACATATCCAAAAATGGTGAATTTTGATCAACTGTAGCGAAAATGGCGGGGTGCTGAATTATTTTTACTTAGTAAAAATTTGAATTTTTGAATTTTCAAAAAAATTTTTCCACTACCGGAATTTTCTAGGTTTCTTTCCAGCCTGCGCATTCACTAGGGCTATCGAACGCAAAAAACCGCTTGCGAATCGGTTTAGTCTAGCGAAAGTTATGAGGGAGCACAAAGAACTTGTTCCCTACGGTTGCCTACTGCTCTCCGCCGACTTCGTCGGGGCGGAGTGCCAAAAAACCGTCGGAGCACTCAGACGTCCGGATCCGAGGGCTACTTACATATTTCCACCGAGTGGAACGGCCATCAAAGCAGTCCCATACGCGATAAGCACGGCGTCGCGTAGGCTAGGCAATTAATGTACACGCGTACTTACGATGTCGCGTCACGCAAATCCTAGCAAAACGGGAAAGAATAACAAGCTACTTGAGACAACAGATGAAAACTTTTGTTGCGGGAGTTACGCGCCACGCGAGGCGACGCTCAGTGAACAAGAATACTCCAATGGACCGACTAATACTACACGAATACTAGCAAATGGTTGTGAGCAGTGCCACGCTATCTAAAACTCGCGTAGGCGCAGCACAAAAGCCAAAACTCTAGCTCTACAAAGCAGCAAACGTGGAAGTGCGCAGGCCGCTCAAACCGAAAAGAGAGTACGATTCTCGCTACGAAATTCCTGTGTTCTCAAGTCTCTATTTCTTCACTTTTCCGAAGCGCTTTTCCCAATCTTCTTGTTATGCGGAAGCGCCGCGTAGTGTGGCTTTCTCTCGACGAACACAACTAAGCTCTGCGTTGTGGCAGACGTGTCGCAAGGAAGGAACCACTGCCAGATACGCTCGCCGGCCAGTTCTATCACGTTGTCCTTCCAGTTGCCCAAGTCATACAGGGGCGCTCTCCACCTGAAATGCAACATTGAATTGGATTTCGTCGTCGTCGTCGTCGTCGTCGTCGCCGTCGTCGTCGTCGTCGTCGTCGTCGCCGTCGTCGTCGTCGCCGTCGTCGTCGTCGTCGTCGTCGTCGTCGTCGTCGTCGTCGTCGTCGTCGTCGTCGTCGTCGTCGTCGTCGTCGTCGTCGTCGTCGTCGTCGCCGCCGCCGCCGCCATCGTCACTCTTTCAAGCCACCTTTCAGACTGCTTGTTGTATTTGAGCTGCTCAATTGTAGTCATATTCTTTGACAATCTTCCCAGTTGCAGCACTAGCTGCGTCGATGTGGCCGCCGAAAGAATGATGGCCGCGAAACAATAGATCGCCGAAACCACTAAGACGCAGCTCTCGACCAGGAAATTCAATTATTGCACTATAGCGAAAGAAGACGGAGCGTGACGCAAGCGGCAACAAACAAACGTTAAGCCCGAATCTGTCGCTCGACTGGATAACCGACGTGGCATGTCCCCAGAGATAGAATGACAACATCGTCCACTGGAAGACGCTGGCACAGTTTGCTAAAATCACAGGTTTGTCTCACGAGACACCAAATTTACAAACAGGTAGTTATTCCATGCGACAAATGGCCTTTGTCCAGGCGAAAAGGTTCGCCTGTCGCGCCAACACAACGTGAAAGTGCCCTTTCCACAAAATGGTTGCAGGGCATATGTGTATGCCAACAGACCACATTACACGAGCAATACCAAGCTAGTATACCCAACACAGCACAGAATTTCGAGTTCAACAACGGTTAAAAGGCCTCTTCACCGTAGAAGAGTAAGAGAAGGAAGGCCTTGTGATTGCGCCTGTGAATGCAGATGCGGAGCCAGGGGCAGTGGTGGTCCATGCGATCGATACAGCGCTGACAGCGACTGCAGTGGTGGATTCGCCACTGCTTCACTTGATCGCAAGAAAAGCAGCATTCGATCTGAAAGCAGGGTGTCTAATAGTCACCGTGGCGGATCGCGGCTTGTGGTATGGGGGGGGGGGGGGGACGGAAGGCCACAGGGGGGACCAAGATGCCATAAAAGCATAAAAAAACATTTGCGCCGCAGGCGAAAATTTTTGCCGATTTTGGCACATGTTGGTACAAAAATGTTCTAAAATAGCGTCGCAGGCGAAAATTTGGGCCGATTTTGGCCTATTTCGGTACCAAAGTGCTATAAAATAGCGCCGTAGGCAAAAATTTGGGCCGATTTTGGCCTATTTCGGTACCAAAGTGCTATAAAATAGCGCCGCAGCCAAAAATTTGGGCCGATTTTGGCCTATTTCGGTATCAAAGTGCTATAAATAGCGCCGCAGGCAAAAATTTTGGCCGATTTCGGCCTATTTTGTTATAAAAGTGCCGCAGGCGAAATTTTTGCTCTGGAGGTGCTGCCGCGCAATTTTTTCGCTCGGCCTCAGCCGAGCGAACCCTATCACAAGAGCTCTGCGTGGGTGCGTGCGTACGTGCGTGCGTGCGTACGTCACGCTCGCTTCGGGCTTAATAACTCGCTCGTCCGTCGTCGTAGGATAGAGTCTGAGACATAGGAGAGTAGCCCGCGGACTCCTCTAGCCACCTGAGTAGAAAAAACCAAAAATAAATTTTTCAAACTCGCGCGCTACAGTATCCCAAAGTGGGGTCCATTTTAAGACAAAAGTTGACCGAAGCTAGTCAAATCCCAAATCAAAGTGAAGCGCCCGAGCTCCTGAGCACGAATCCGACAACAACAAGTTTCAAAAGTTTAAAAAGAGAGCAACAGTAACCAAAACGCGTCGAAAACTGGAAACGACACGCTTGCTTCGGGCTTAATAACTCGCTTGTCTGACGTCGCTGGGTTGAGTTCGACACATCCACGGGTAGCCCTCGGACTACTCTCGCCATCTGAGTGTTCAAAACTGAAATAGTTTTAAAACTCGCGCGCTACAGTATCCCAAAGTGGGGTCCGTTTTAAGACAAAAGTTGACCGAAGCTAGTCAAATCGCATATCAAAGTAAAGCGCTCGAGCTCCTGAGCACGAATCCGGCAACAAAACGTTTCACAAGTTTAAACAGAAAGCCACAGTAACCAAAACGCGTCGAAAACTGGAAACGACACGCTTGCTTCGGGCTTAATAACTCGCTTGTCTGACGTCGCTGGGTTGAGCTCGACACATCGACGGGTAGCCCTCGGACTACTCTCGCGAACTGTGACGTCGAAATAATAACAAGTTTTAAAAATTGCGCGCTACAGTATCCCGAAGTAATGTCCGCGAAAAGTCAAAACTTTATCGAACCTAGTCGAATCGCATATCAAAATGAAGCGCTCGACCTCCTGAGCAAGAATCCGACAACAAAAAGTTTCAAAAGGTCAATGAGAGGGCTACATACAGTAACCAAAACGCGATGAAAACTGCAGATTTTGGTTTGTTATATCTTGGCACTCGTGCGTTGCAGAGCGGCGGTCTTGACATCGTTGAAGAGCTCACTGCAAGCCAAAATCAAATCATGCTCACAATTAACCTGTAGTTTTGCGTTAGATTCCAGTGTCTGTTTTTAAATTTAGTCTGAAAAGATGATTTTCTTGGTGTAAAGAATTAAACCCGAGCGATACCAATGTTGCGTAGCAGTAGACCGCCTCCAAAAAGTGTAGTCGCGAGAGGAGAGTAAAGATGCTGCACGAAACCCAAAAGGGCCTTGCAACAATCTCATTAAAAATACAAAGCTCAAAACCACTCCGCTTTTTAAAAGAGACTTGTTTTTCCTCGGGAGGGGGAATGAGGAGGGGGCGGTTTGGCCGAATGAGGGGGGGGCGGACGCACAACCGCCCCCCCCCCCTCTAGATCCGCTACTGAATAGAAACGCATCACAGTTTCAGCTTCAGTTAAGGACTCCAAGACCAGTTGCGGCGATATTCTATCACAGTGCCCTCCAAATGTCTAACGGCACTTCACTATCCACTGCACACTATCGCGCACGCTCTCAAGTCTACACTGATGCCAAAATGGTTTACAGAGCTTGTTGCTCTAAGCTTGTGTTTCAAAACCTCTCTATGGAGTGGTGTGGGCGCTCATTGGAGGCAATAGGGAATGAGTCGCTTCTCACCAGTTCTTTCCATCTTCCGCCCTGAATGCGCCAAGTTTTGGTTGCTCGCAAGAAGCGAACTTTGGCGATTGCGGCTAGTCGGGGCTGCAGAGCCTCCTGATTGAACTGCAACTTTGACACTCCCTCTACCTGGATTGACGGAAGTCAACTCTCACACATAATGCTGTAGCTCGCCAATTATTGAGAGTACCCATCAAACCTTGTATGCTTTCGGCACAGGGCTGGGATTCACAAGCATCGTAGTCAGGAAGCTCCGAAACATGAGAAAGTTGATCAGGGTCCATAGGGAATTGACAAAAATCGCCTCTGTCCGAGTGGGAGCCACGTGGCAGTTCCAGAAGTAGGCGAAGCTCGCGTACCTGTTGCGTTGGTTAATACGGTCGCCGAAGCTATACCCAATTGTTAACAAGCTCCGGTATTAAAAAGTTGAGTTTGTATTCTGACTGACATTGCAAAGAGTTGCGTTCTTTCTGCAGAGAGTGCGAGAGTTCATCGCCCGCATGCTCCGCTTCATGAGCCCCCGCTTCGCAAGAGGGTATTGCATAGCAATATTGATTTCGCCCGCGATTTGGCTTTTAGAGCAAGAACATCCATCTTTCAAGCAACGCTTTTAAAAAAGTGACATAAACTTGCAAAAGTTTTGGCGAACAATTGACAGAGCACAAAAGAGCACACTACGAGCAATCAAACCGTGTCGCACTTCTGTCTATGTTGCAAAGAGCGATCTTAGCGTCAGAATCCCGAGAATGGCGTTTTCCGCGGTGCGCGATTGCGTAATTGAACAAACTTTTGTAGCCGCATGAAAGAGCACGCCGAGAGCTTTCACCTGACGTGTCGA
This sequence comes from Linhomoeus sp. GSCO2_2, assembly GCA_030248115.1. Taxonomy (NCBI): domain Eukaryota; kingdom Metazoa; phylum Nematoda; class Chromadorea; order Monhysterida; family Linhomoeidae; genus Linhomoeus; species Linhomoeus sp. GSCO2_2. Next base: position 3,174 of record JASAMZ010004731.1, on the reverse strand, counting down.
TTGCGGCTCTACGACGTAAGACGAGCCAGTTAGAGTCGTTTTGTGCTTTTGCACCTTCGAGTTACTGTAACTCGCGAAATTCAAACTTTTGAGTTTCGACCAATGGGACAACAAATGATCAGTGAGTCGGGAGCTATCCAAAAAGCTCGAGATGGTCTCTCTACGACGCAAGTTGAGCGAGTTAGAGCGATCTTAGCGTCAAATTCCCGAAAATGGCGTTTTCAGCGGTGCGTGTTTGCGTAATTGAACAAAGTTTTGTAGCCGCATGAAAGAGCACGTCGAGAGCTTTCACCTGACGTGTCGATTGCCGCTCTACGACGTAAGACGAGCGAGCTAGAGGCGTTTTGCGTTTTCACCTTCGGGTTACTGTAGCGCGCGCAATTCAAACTTTTGAACTTCGAAATCTCTTAGCTGAATGATCAGTGAGTCGAGACCTATCCGTAGAGCCCAAGATCTCCGCTCTACGACTTTCCAACGCCGAGATCTGGGAGCGTTACGGACGGACGTACGTACGTACGCACGCACGCACGCACGCCGAGCTCTCGTATGGTGTCGCCCGCCTGAGGGCGGGCGAACAAGCTCCGGTATTAAAAACTTGAGTTTGTATTCTGACCGACTTTGCAAAGAGTTGCGTTCTTTCTGCAGAGAGTGCGAGAGTTCATCGCCCGCATGCTCCGCTTCATGAGCCCCCGCTTCGCAAGAGGGTATTGCATAGCAATATTGATTTCGCCCGCGATTTGGCTTTTAGAACAAGAAAATCCCTCTTTCAAGCAACGCTTTTAAAAAAGTGACAAAAACTTGTAAAAGTTTTGGCAAACAATTGACAGAGCACAAAAGAGCGCACTATGAGCAATCAAACGGTGTCGCACTTCTGCATGTAGCAAAGAGCGATCTTAGAGTTGAAATCTCGGGAATGGCATTTTCTGCGGTGCGTGTGTTTGCGTAATTAAAAATACTTTTACAGTCGCATAAAAGAACACGTCGAGAGCTTCCACCTGACGTGTCGATTGCGGCTCTACGATGAAAGACGAGCGAGTTAGAGCCGTTTTGTGCTTTTGCACTTTCGAGTCACTGTAACTCGCGAAATTCAAACTTTTGAGTTTCGACCAATGGGAGGACAAATGATCAGTGAGCCGAGAGCTTTTCAATAAACTCAAGATCGTCTCTCTACGACGCAAGCTAATCGAGTTAGAGCCAGCTTAGCGTCAGCCCCGAGAATGGCGTTATCCGCGGTGCTTTGCGCAATTGAAAAAACTTTTACGACGCATGGAGGCACGCGTCGAGAGCTTCCATCTGACGTGTCGATTGCCGCTCTACGACGTAACACGAGCGAGTTAGAGCCGTTTTGCGCTTTTGCACCTTCGGGTTACTGTAACGCGCGCAATTCAAACTTTTGAGTTTCGAAACCACTGGTAGAACAACAAATGATCAGTGAGTCGGGACGGAAACTATCCAAAAAGCTCAAGATCTCCTCTCTACGACATTCCAACGCCGAGATCGCTGAGAGCGATTTAGGGTCAGACGCACGAGTATGCGCTCCGCTACGCCGTGCTTTCGTAATTAAAAATACTTTTACACCCGCCTGAGGGAACGGGCGAGAGAGATGGTCGACTTCTTGTTCAGACCCTTGTCGATTTTGTCTCTACTACCCCGAAAATCCGAGCCAGAGCCGTTTTGCGTTATGACCGTTTGGGTATCGTAGCGCGCGTCAATTCAACGTTGAATTACACTTCTCGCTAGGTTGTTGGAACAGTCATTCGCAAACGAGGCCACCTGTGTAATTACATAGGCTGCGTTTCTTCATAGTTTCGATTGGGGGGGGGGGGGTTAGGGGGGGGGTTACACCCTCCCCCCCCCCCCCTACCAACGGCTAACAAGAACGAAATTCTTGTTAACCCCCCTCCCTAGCCGAGATTCCAGCTACCCCCCCCCCCCTCCTCCTAAAAATCAGGAAATTTTAGCCCAAAAATCGACCTAAAATTGGCAAAAATTTTCGCCTGTGGCGCTATTTTTGAGCAATTTTGAGTCATTTTGATACAATTTGCTTCACAAATTCGTAAAAATATGCGTTATTGGCGACTTTATGGCAATTTTTAGGCTTTTTTGGCTATTTTGGAGAGCTCTCAAGAACAGGATTCTTGTTCTTGTTACCCCCTCTCCCCCAAATCTCGTGGCGAGCCCCCCCCCCCCCCCCGCCTAGCCCCGCTACCAATCGCAACTATGCGTTTCTCACCAGATGATGAAGAGCGGAGCAATGGGAAACAGCGACTTGAGAGCGCTGCAGTGTCTGGACTGGGACCACTGGCCGCGGGCCTCCTTTCTCAGTTTGTCCATGCGCTGAAAAGAGACGCAGGCGACTTTGAAGAGAAACTCTGAAAACAGTGCAGCGCTCTCCGTCGCTCCAACCTGCTTGAGCTCGGCGCTTTCACGCTCCAGCCCGCCCAGCCGATTTCTGAATTGCCCGGCCCAGTCGTCGATTCCTCCGCGGATCTGCAAGCCTAACGTGTCGAACCGCTGTCGAGTGGAGCGCACAGCTTTCTCAGCCTGCAATTGGCCGCGACGAGACACGCTATGCACCAACAGAGCCTGGCACACACACTACAGTCACTTGTACACCCCCCCCCCCCCCCCTCGAAGAAGCGCCCCTCCTAGAGGAAGGTTGAGAAAATAAGCGCCCCCCTCGACACAAAGCAAGCCTTTGGTAAGTACCGGTGATACCAACACTACCGTACGTGCTCTGTGATGAATTTTCAACACACAGTAGTGCCATCTGTGACAGCACAGTGAGTAACGGTAGGCATTTTGATCACATCCTGAACTGTTTCAGCCCAAAATCTATGCAAATGTACACAAAAAATGTGACACCAACTGCAAATTTTGGTGAAATTTTAGCACTCCCGAAGAGTAGAGTTAATAAGCGCCCTCCCTCGAATAAGCCCCCCCCCCCTCTAATAAGCGATCTCCTAGAGGTAGGTTGAAATAAGCCAGAGGTTGGTCGCCTACCCACCTTTTTCTCCTTTTCCAGATCCTCCACGTCCGTCTTCACAACCTCGAACTTCCGATGGCCTTCCTGGATCATTTCGAGGGCCTGCTTCAAAATCGCTACAGTATGCTCGGCAGAGGTCAAACTTCTTTCAAGTTGCTGTTTGGCCAGCGCCATATTCTCAAGCAATA
>JASAMZ010004730.1:0-12753 GCA_030248115.1 Linhomoeus sp. GSCO2_2 | reverse complement strand
GACGAAGGCCCACAGCAGCGGACGGCAGTTCAACTCCACTGTGACATAGTGATTGGTAGTTTATGCAGTGATAAAGATTCCGCTGTTCCCAGAGTAAACAGTTCTAATGGGTGGGTTCCTTTGCAGGCGCCAGGCGGAGAAGCGGACAAGACGAAGACCCTCTGCAACTGTCGGCGGTTCAAACACACTGTGACATAGTGATTGGTAGTTTATGCAGTGATAAAGATTCCGCTGTTCCCAGAGTAAACAGTTCTAATGGGTGGGTGAGCAAGTGCTTGCTCTATCTAGTGCGGTTATGCACTATCGTTCGTCCGTCAGTTTCGTCAGTCCGTCGCGCCTTTGTCGTGTCACAAAATTGTGTTGCACTCCAACATACATTCCAACCACACGTGTAGCCGCCAACCGGGGAGGGGGGGGGGGGTATACGGCCCCCTCGAGGGGGGGGGGGGGCGGTCTGGGAGCCCCTGGAGGGTAATCAAACGACCTAAAAATGTTGCCAAAAAGTACCAAAATATGCAGAAATATGTCGAAATGCACCAAAGAGTGCTGAATATCGCTTAATTTTGGTTAAAAACAGCCTAAATATAGCACCGCAGGCGAAAATTTGGCCATTATTTTAAAAGCGCCACAGGAAAGGTTTTTGACATTTTAAGCGCCGCAGGCGAAATTTTTGACATTTTTAAGCGCTGCAGGCGAAAATTTTCTAGTGGGATCTTTCAGAGGAGGGGGGGGGGGGGGGGGTCCCTGGGGGGTATGAAGGGGGGGGGGGGGGGCTTACCCGCTACACGTACATATGACTCCAACATCTCGAGGGCAGGGCCCTTAGACATATTTAAGCGACTTCGGTGTGGTGCGTGGTATTCGGGCACGCTCAAAGTTTAAGTTGAAAGTTTTTCTTCTGGACTAGCCGACACAGTACAAAGTACCGTTCCACATGTATGCGTTTATGAACAACAATGATATCAGGCAAACATTATAGTCAGACAGAATCACTACTGAAAGACAAGTTAAGGCGTCCCAAAGCTGTTCATGTGCGCTGGCCATTGTGATGCAATACGATGTTTTCGCTAGAATAAGGCACAGCCCGTCCGCTGTAGTAAACAGTTGTACTGGAATTTGCCTGAGCCGTAGAGCGTGGTTCATTGCTTCGGTTTCGGAAATGCCAATCGGCCTGTGAAGTGCCTCGATTCTTGACGCATTTGTCATGGCAGCAAAAGCAGAGGTAAGCAACGAGTACGGTAAGCTCTAGAACGGTCGATATGATTGTGAGTATCCTGAAATGAAGTTCTCTCGACGATCTGTCTAGATTCAAACACAGTTTCTCGAAACCTCTTACAGAACAACCCATTCCCAAAATGACAGCTTTCCCTCGCTGCAGCAGACCAAGCCGCAGCACGAGTCCCCTTTGATGCAGGTGTAATGGAGGGATCGCGCCCGCTGACCAGAGAGATCGACTGATGAGCCATTGATGGTGACAAAAGTGTTTGGAGGATAGTAGACGTCGTTCAACTGCTTATCGGATGACACGTTGTAGCGGCAATATAGCCTGCCAGTACCCTAAAGAGGTCGTCGTCGTCGTCGTCGTCGTCGTCGTCGTCGTCGTCGTCGTCGTCGTCGTCGTCGTCGTTGTTGTTGTTGTTGTTGTTGTTGTTGTTGTTGTTGTTGTTGTTGTTGTTGTTGTTGTTGTTGTTGTTGTTGTTGTTGTTGTTGTTGTTGTTGTTGTTGTTGTTGTTGTTGTTGTTGTTGTTGTTGTTGTTGTTGTTGTTGTTGTTGTTGTTGTTGTTGTTGTTGTTGTTGTTGTTGTTGTTGTCGTCGTTGTTGTTGTTGTTGTTGTTGTTGTTGTTGTTGTTGTTGTTGTTGTTGTTGTTGTTGTTGTTGTTGTTGTTGTTGTTGTTGTTGTTGTTGTTGTTGTTGTTGTTGTTGTTGTTGTTGTTGTTGTTGTTGTTGTTGTTGTTGTTGTTGTTGTTGTTGTTGTTGTTGTTGTTGTTGTTGTTGTTGTTGTTGTTGTTGTTGTTGTTGTTGTTGTTGTTGTTGTTGTTGTTGTTGTTGTTGTTGTTGTTGTTGTTGTTGTTGTTGTTGTTGTTGTTGTTGTTGTTGTTGTCCGCGCGCGCGCGCGCGCGCGCGCGCGCGCGCGCGCGCGCGCGCGCGCGCGCGCGCCGCCGCCGCCGCCGCCGCCGCCGCCGCCGCCGCCGCCGCCGCCGCCGCCGCCGCCGCCGCCGCCGCCCTGTTGTTGTTGTTGTTGTTGTTGTTGTTGTTGTTGTTGTTGTTGTTGTTGTTGTTGTTGTTGTTGTTGTTGTTGTTGTTGTTGTTGTTGTTGTTGTTGTTGTTGTTGTTGTTGTTGTTGTTGTTGTTGTTGTTGTTGTTGTTGTTGTTGTTGTTGTTGTTGTTGTTGTTGTTGTTGTTGTTGTTGTTGTTGTTGTTGTTGTTGTTGTTGTTGTTGTTGTTGTTGTTGTTGTTGTTGTTGTTGTTGTTGTTGGTGTTGTTGTTGTTGTTGTTGTTGTTGTTGTTGTTGTTGTTGTTGTTGTTGTTGTTGTTGTTGTTGTTGTTGTGGTTGTTGTTGTTGTTGTTGTTGTTGTTGTCGTCGTCGTCGTCGTCGTCGTCGTCGTCGTCGTCGTCGTCGTCGTCGTCGTCGTCGTCGTCGTCGTCGTCGCACTTACGACAACAAAGAAGCTTCTGTGCCAAAAGTATGTTGTTGAGCCTTGTGTAATTCCCCGCTTCAAATTTGAAGACTGAAGCTGTTTCTTTCCTCCAACGGTCCTGTACCACGAGGAGCCTTTGCTCAGAATACCTTTTCTAACAGTGCTGGTTCTTGCAGCCGTTGTCGCGCGCGTTCTGCCGCCCCTGCCGCCTTAATTGGAACTTGGAAGCGCAAAATTGATATTGTGCATGCAGTATTAATCAATTTTAGTATTTAGTTTAATCACAACTCAACACCTGCAGTTACAAACCGTGGATACTCTTCTATCCGATTAGTCATTATTCGGACTATTGTCTACCTCTTCCTCCTCTATAGCCGCCGCCCCTCCCGCCTCGGCAGTTCACCTCTGGGGCAAGCACAATTAACAAGCATTGTGCCATCACTAGTAGTGTCCATGCTGTCATGCGCATAACCAGAACCAGAGCGAGACTGTGAAGCGAAAGAACACCGACAGTCTGCACACACTGGGGCGGTGAGAGCGGAAGAGAGCCTTTGTAGAAGAAGGCTGGTTTCGCAAGCGAGCGCACTTCGCCTATGACACACCCTCTAACGTGCGTTATCGTCATAGTTGCTAGGCGGGCGGGTGCGCACACAAGTACATACACAACCCTCGTGACCAGCATTGGAGACACCCTGTAATACTAACGTGTTCTGACCAATTCCTAAGACAAGTTTCACCTCGTGAGCTAGACCCCCCTCAACGCACACCTTCGACGCGATCTCTGCATAAGCAGATGTCAGATCCCGTTCGATGGACACATAGATACGTATGCACACTTCTACTACTCAATTCAATACAGAGCAGTGTAGTCAGAACCAAATTAGATAGAGCTCCAAAATGCTACTTTCCCCATCCCCAGACAACAAAAACAATTTCGCAGAAGAAGCGTCTGATTGATGTGCGCCGCTTCGGCTTCGCTAAACACCAACTGCGCTTCTGCTTACTCTCACACTCGCTGAAAAGTTGGCCGCGGTATTTGCAACGTTGCCTGCCGTAAACTGAGCTCTGAAACAAATCCCGGTATTGATTGCGAAAGTCGCAGTAGTAGCGTCATGAGTAACCGCAGTTGGGCAGTAGTAATCACCGCAGTTCTCTTGACGGTACTGTTATTGTCAGTTGTGTTTCTGTGCTACTTCGGCGCCTCGAAGAGCCAACAGACATCTGTGAATGTGAAATACCACTCAGATGAGGAGAAGGCCTACTGGAAGTCCCGAGTCGACGAGATAAACGCCGACGCTGGCGGACTTTGGACGGTATGACCCACTATTCTCGCGTATGCGAGTGCAAGCCATGCAGGAGTGACAGTTCGCACGCGTTTGACAAAGTCAAACATAATGCTCACCGCTAGCATAGATTGTACGTACAGAAATTTGTTTCTCAGTTGCATATCCAATTGTCTCTTCTGTGTGTGTAATTCTCGACTCTTACCCTTCCTCTCTCATACGGTAGCGAGCCTTTTCGCCGCTTCAGGCAGTCTACAATCCGACCGCATCCCACCGTCCCAACAAGTCGGACGCCTATCTTGGAGAATACGCGTTTATCTGTCGGTTCCCAAACACGATGCGCAGGCGGTTAAAAGTAGAAATTCACTCACTCTCATCGAACTGTACTGTATTCGGCGTGCACGCGTTTCGTTCAGTAGTAAACTAGGGCAGGAAGCTCCAATTCAAAGTACTGGTGTCTTTCCGCTTGGTCGAGCGATTGTCTGACAGACCAGCGTCTGCCCATCGGGTTCTTGTGGACAACTGGCGTATGGTCATAGATTGCATTCACTTGTTATGCCCACAAGGTGGACCCGCTTTACATCTGTCAGGCACACGCATTTGGTCGATAATCCCAAAGCGCAACTTATGTTCACGCCTCAGAGAAATGTTTCTCCGTCGTCCAAACGTCGTTTGCCACTCAACCACATCTCAAAACAGTCAAAGTGGTCGCATAACTCAGTTCTACTCTCGTGTTTGGAAACCGCCTTCGCAAGTTGCTGTTGCTCGATCGAATCCACCGAGATGAGGGTCGGAGACATCTGCAGGGACTTCTGCAACTCTTAAACGCCACGAACTTCACTGGAATACCCGAAGAATTCGACGCGCGTCTTCGCTGGGCCAACTGTCCAACGATCAGGCAAGCGACCAACCAAGGACCCTGTGGAAACTGCTGGGTGAGCTGAGAAGCAGAAGTATGTACTGTACTGCATAACTGCGTGTCGTAGCAGTAGATGAGTAGGGTGCCACATTTGTGCTATGTACACAACATGCAGCACTTTGAATAATTTTGAATTTCAGCTTCGATCACACCACTGGAAACGTCGGCTTTTCAATTAGTCATTTTCGTTGACTTAGTAGTCATAGATTGCAGATGCATAGTTGTGGTACATGATGCAATTCACTTGCAGGCCCACGCCACAACATACATGATCTCGGCACGAATCTGCATCCACTCTGAAGGAAAACTCCAGCCAAAAATTTCTGCCGAAGACCTCACAAGCTGCTGCGAGCAGTGCTCGCCTAAAGGGTCAGCTTGGGTTTAGTTATACAGGTGTACCACTTATGCATGGGGCTTATACAGAGTTCGCAGCGACCGCAGTTATGCGCTGCGACCAAAGAAATTGCATTGCTTGCTACACACCCACGACCATTCCTTGCTGTCGCAGGCGAGGTTGCAGCGGCGGAAAGTCCGTGCAAGCGCTAGAATACTGGTTCAACAATGGCATTGTCACGGGCGGGACACACGGCAGCCGAGACGGATGCAAACCAAACAGAATCGAGCCTAATTGTGGCAGTCCATGTGCCGCTGAATTGTACCACACCCAGGATGCGACGCCGAAATGCGAGAAGCGCTGCACCAACGACGACTACGACAGAACCTACGGAGAGGACAAGCATTTCGGTACTGCAGTGCGCTCTGCGCTGTTACTACTATCTTATTTACAAGTGTTGATCACTCTGTTTAGGTTTGTGTAATATAAACTGCCAGTTTTGGCTTAGTTGATTCGAATTCCACATATTCTAGCCGACTCTGTTTACTCCCTATTCGATTATGCCGATCCTCCGATGAGTCCTCACCAACTAGTGCAGTTGGAAATCATGACGAATGGCCCACTTCTTCTTGGGCTCGAGGCCTATGACGACTTGCAACTGTACAAATCAGGTACAAACTATATCTGCGTGCAAACATGTAGTGTAACACTAGGCAGTGGAACAGGTAGCATTTATTCCGGGGCGACCAATAGAAACTCATTTTAGTTTTAGTTAAAATTTGGGGCCGAGTTTTAGTTTCAGTTTCATTCATGCCACATGTCGAGTTTCAGTTCCAGTAACTGAAACTGAGTTTCAGTAACTGAAACTGAGTTTCAGTTATCGGAAGTCCAGATGTCAAAATATTTTCGTTTAAATTCATGCTTGGGTGTTCATATTTGTCGATTTTGAAAGAATTTGTCGATATTTTGCTGGTTTCCAAAGCGCTATAATCTTATGTTTCCGTCTGAGTTTGAACCCTCGAATTCAAATGTTCAAATTCAAACATGAACGTTAGCATTCAAAGTCAAACGTTTAAATTCAGTCTTATAGACTTGAAATCCGCGTAGTCTAACCTGCATATAACTTGCCACACCCACTCATTGTGTTGGAATAACTCAGGAATCTACAAACGGCAGCAATCGGCCGAAATTGTGTATGGTCACGCAGTGTCCATCATTGGTTGGGGTGCGGAGAAAGGAATCGGCTTCTGGCTCCTCTCTAACAGCTGGGGAGAAACCTGGGGAGAAAATGGTGGGTCGTAACGCATATTGAAACATTATAAAGAGGCCTTATTAGCTTTTAGTCGTTCACAGGCTTCATGCGGTTCTACCGCAACCAATCGACAGATGACGTGATCAGCTCCAACTTATGGAAAATCTACGGCGGCATTCCAAAGATCACGGATGGAGGGCAACCGATATGACAAAGGAATCACTTCTTTGCGCTTGTAGATCGTCACAATGCAGCGTGTCATTTTAGGCACGTGAACTTGTGCAAACACAACTATGTATGTACAGGGTGTCTCACGGTGGGTGTTTCAACTTTAATGAGGTCCCGCTCGCCGCTGCGTTTACCGATTTTGCGGAAATTTGGTACGTATACGTACCACCAAGTATAACTTAGACATCTGCAAAATATCAGCGTCCTAGAATGATTATCCGACCCCAAAACGAATAATTGGTCAAACACCCTGGCCCTCGTGGAGGAGACCCTGCAGCACCACGAGCAGCTGGCGGGGCTTGATTATGGGCTTGCAGACAAGCTTTGATTTGATTTTTCGAGAGCGTGTTACAAGCTACGATGTTCGTTCCAAGACCGTTTAAAAGCTTAACTTATCTTCCTTGTGATGGCACAAGTCCCACCAAATTAGCTGCACGTAAGCCAACTTTGTGGCTGCCACAAGCCGACGAGCCAAAGAAATTGACATCTTCTGCGTTTTGGAGCCGGATTCATGCGTGGGTCTGTGAAGGTCGCTGATATTTTGCAGATGTCTAAGTTACACTTGGTAGAACTTGTGTACAAAATTTTAGCAAGATCAGTCAACGCAGCAGCGCGCGGGAGATCGTCAAAGTTGAAACACCCACCGTGGGACACCCTGTATGTACCGTACATACATGCATTTGGTGGCGCGCCAGTGTCAGTCTTATTCGTCTTCCTTCCAGTCGTAATACATACCCAGTTGTTTGTTATTACAGGGTGGGTGAGGAGGGGTCATTTATTAGAGGATTTATGAGTTGAGAAGAGACTTCCCTAGCGCGTGGCTTGCTCACTCCATTTTCCTGCGGTCCCACTTTCCCCACACAGAAATTCACACTTCGGCGGCGGAACTTTTTCTCCCGCGAGACAAAGCAAAGCCGCACCCTTCTTACTCTTCGATTACAACCCAGAGACTGGAAACAACAGACCAATAAATCGCAGACGCTGGAATGCGCCGTCTTCTCCCTCTTTCCCTCAGAAGTTACAGGGTGTATAGTAACGGACTCCACGCGGTTGCTGCTCGTAAAACCGGTCGTCTGCAAGTCAACAACTTCATTTCATTATCTTCCTTCTCCCTCTTCGCAGGAGCCTGGTACCGAGCGCCGAAATTGAAAGTGTAACCGTTTCGGAGTTTTTGGACTGCGATTCTCGTCGCAACAACAGGAGTCAAACTGTGGGAATGTGTGAGAGACTGAGAGCGAGACGTCTGTGCGTGTGATAGGCGTGTGTGTGTGTGTGTTGTGCTCCCTTTGGCCAATGGAGCGAGCAGTGAAGGCCGCGCCTTCCTTGCAGAGCGAAGCGAGAAGAGTGTCTGGAGCAAAATATGGCTGCCTAGAAGAAGGCTGAAGGACGGTTCCTTTGCACCTCTCCTGTGCTTGATAGGCATCTGCGCGCAGCCGTTCCTTCTTTGGTTTGTTACGCCCTGGCTGGTGGTAATTTACTGGCCGAAAGAGAAGATTTCTCTTTTGCCGTCGAGACCTCAGCGATGAGCGCGACTGCGTCACACCAGCACCAACCCTATTCAGTTTGTCGTGACCAACGACTTCCTTCGGAAGAATCCTTTTCACGTCGACCACTTCATTTGCCCAAACGTGGCGCGCGTGCGCAATTTATGCGGTTCGCTCGCGCGATGCGCGCGCGCCCTTGCTCTGAACGCACGTTGTGCGTCGCCGTCGCCGCGCGGTCACCGTTGAGCGGCGTTCTGCGAAGCAGTCAGTTGGCGGGGGCCGCTTCCGTCTGTGGAACGGACATGACCCCTTAAACGCTGGGAGCGTGACTGACGTCTCTCTCTCTCGCGCCGCCGCGTGCCACTGGATTGCTCGCCTACTGTACTTGGATGTACATGTATGTATGTACACTCCTTCTTTTCTCCGGCGCTCGAAGTTAATCTAACCGAAGGTGACACTCCGTGTGGTGTCGTCGTGCCGTTGTAGTTTCATCAAGACCAAGTCAGGTTCGGAAGCAGCCCTCCACGCCTTGACACTCGAGATGCGCGCCTACCCCAATGTGCGCAAAAATAAAGTGCGGTTCGCCGGTAACTTTCCCAGGAAGGCAGTTGACGTCGTGTTTACTATTCGTATAGTTCATTCCTTCTTCCTCTAGTCTTGACGTCAATGCCTTCTCGGGCGGCAGACAATAGTTTCAAAGGGTTTCGCGGACCGTAAACAACCTCAGCGGATGGGACCGGTCGGGCGAGTGTCCAAATTTGCCGCGCGCCGCCAAAAATGGCCGCGCAGCCTTTTAGGACCGCCATTGCGTCGTCAATTCCTTGTAAGAGAGAGAGAGACAGTTAGGGAGGGGGTCTCAAGGCGCGCGTTAGTTCAAACGGAGCACGGTTGTTTTCCTCCCCAACGGCGCAACATTGTGTGCTCACGCACGCGCAGAGCGACCGAAGGATCAACAGGCGGCGGGCGCCGTCGTCGTCGTCGTCACAGGTAGACCGTGTCTGCGCGAGCGGCGCGCAGAGAGTTGATGAACCTTTGTGTCGTGGGTACAACAGAGACGCCTGTGGGATTGGCGCGTAGGCCGCGCGCTTGGGCCCTTCAAGGGCTATTCATTCAGCGCCCCTCTCTCGAGTGGGAGTGGGAGCCATATTTATGGCTAAACTGACCCACTTGATCGGCTTTTGAGTCGCTGCGTCGTCACGCATGGAGGCGCGCCGTGTTGCGACGGCCATTTACGCGTTCCTATGACCCTGTGAAGGTGCCATGAGCAAACTGAGGGGCGCTCTGCCGGCGGCGTTCTACCTCTATGGCAAGTGGGTGGGCCGGACCCCTGCAGTGGTCATTCTGGTGCCACTTGTGGTCACGGCTGCGCTCTGCTATGGCTTTGGAATGGTAAGCAACCAGCCGGTACTGTAGTGTGAGGTGATAGGAACAGGCAACGCTTTGTGTAGTAGTCTCTGACGACATCTGAAGCAGCTGCTGACACGTGGCTCGGATTGCAAGGCTTGACGGACAGAGTCATCTGATGATGCCACGCCCCACGAGTATGCCATCTGTGCCTAATGTCGCCACGCACATATGTACGCCCTTCTACCTCTCTACAAAAGTAATCACCTATATGAACTATTTGTTTGTCTCTTAAATACTCTCTATAAAGTCACTTCATCACGACATGTCAAAATAGAGCAATATTGCCTAATTGCTGACTCCGGTTCAGCACTTTCTAAATTTCAGCTGGGCCTGAAGCTCAACGCTTTCGAGCTCTTCGTGCCCGCCGAGGCTCCCGTCAAAGCGCAGAATCTGAAACGGTTGGACTTCGAGGGTGCCAAGCACAACACCCCTATTCTGCAGCTACCACAGACGGACTATTACGACTACGAGTACAGCAGTCGGGAAAGGGAGGGGGCGGACAATCGTACTCGTCTGTCCACGCCCAATGTGCTCCAAGTCTACGTGACTGTAATGGATCCCACTGGCAATGCACTGCGCCACGACTTTCTGGAGAGAGTGAGGAAGCTGGAGAGGAGGCTGAAGGACTACAATGAGACCATTGGAGGGAAGCTGTACACCTACGAGAAGGACCTCTGCGTGAGTCAGTGAAGTATGTAGTGCCACAAATGTTGGAATTGTGGCAAATGTGAAGCCATCATAAGACGCGTCGCTCATCCAGAGGTGTAGTGCGTACGTATCTCACACATTTTCTTTCGCGTTACTTATTCAGAGGTGCAGCATGCCTAATTTGGCGCATTTTCCTGCGTGTTACTCATTCAAAAGTTTACTTGGTACAGTTTCCGGCATTACAACGATGGACGACAATCCTTCGCAAAACAACACCTCAACTGCATTTTCAGCACTGCGACGGGCAGCTCACGGCCAACAACTGGCTCGAGTTGGCCAGAGACATCTTCAAAAGCCGAGACCGGATTGTCAACAGTCCAAACATCAAGCTCACCTACCCGGTTATGGAAATCTTCGGCAGGCGACGTCCCGTGGGAGATGTAAGCTTGAAAGTGGACAACCTACTTGCTTAATAGACATCTTATTTAATTACACTTTTAAATTGCTAATGAAACTACAAATGTTTCTAGCATGTTTTAGGTCTTGCACGGCGTTACTCTGGATGACAGTGGTCAGATTCTGGCGGCGAAAATGATTGTGGTATACTTCCCGTATCGATATAACGTCAGCAACAGTATTTCGAAACCATTCGGCAAGCGATTTGAGAAGCACTTTTTCGACTATTGGCAAGCGCAATCCGGTCGATGGGGCTTGGAATTCAGCTGCTACCAGTAAGCATGAAATGTCGTTGGCTGCTTAGTTTCATTTCTCATCATTTCTCACTTCATTTACTTGGATGCACATGTGCATCTAATCGCGTTGACTGTACATCCGACCGTTCTAATGAGAAATTGCTAACCAAACAATTACATTGAGTGAACTTTCGATCTTGCCGAACAGCAGATACATACATATAGAGAAAAGCAAGCCAAGACAATTTGTGACGTTCTGTAAGTCTGCCTCCCATTCAGCGAACTGGCCTCGCTCGACGAGCTCAGTCAGATCATTGGCAAGACCACGCCATTCTTGACAGTGACCATAGCCCTGCTTGTTGTCTTCATTGTCGCCTCCAACATCTCCGCAGAGAGCTCCAAGTTGGAGTCGCCGTTTCGTCTTGGATTAAGTAGAGTGCAATGCTTCAGAGACCTCTGTACATTGCAGGTCCAAGCCCATTGAAGCCTTCTTCGGAGTCGTTTCAGTGGTCATGGCGCTTCTCAGCTCCTTTGGACTTCTGCTAATGCTTGGATACGGCATCAATCCACTCAGTGTGGTCACTCCCTTCCTGGTGATGTCAATCGGTAAGACACGTATTGCACGTTGTGTAGGTGTGCTACGTGATTCTCAGTGACACTTTCAAGGCGTTCACGACGCGTTCCTCATCCTGGCCGCTTGGAGGGTGACGGACGAGCGGCTGCCGGTCGACGAGAGGACGGCGCACACTCTCAGGGAATGCGCCGTGGGCATCACGGTCACCTCGCTGACAGACATTCTTTGTTTCGGTACGACAGCTGTGAGCAGGCGTCGCACTATTCTGCGCTCCAGGCGCATATCTTACATACCCATGTACACAACGGAACTTGGCAGGAATCGGCTTCTACTGCTCCTTCATGCCTGGGATAGCGGACTTCTGCCTCTTCACGGCCGTCTCCGTGGGCGTGGACTTCCTCTACCAGATCACCTTCTTCACCGGCATCGTGGCGCTGCTCGGCAGGAAGGAGAAGACCTTCTGCGCCAGCTTCTGCCTCTCCTCGAGCACGGACGCCGGCGCTCCCACCTGCGAGAGTCCCTCTCCATCGGAGATGCAGATCGGGAGAAACCCGGACGGAAGCCCCATGAAGGAGAGGAGAGTCAGACCCACTGGCAAGGGCCAGATGTACGGGGTGGGCTTCTTCTTCTCCGACCTGTATCACGAGACCGAGGAGGAGCAGAAGCAGAAGAGAGGTGTGTGGATATGTTGGAATGGTGCGATGCTTACGCTGTAGTTGCTAAACCATCTTGTGAGCATAGGTTCCTACCAGATTTGGTCCGGGGGGGGGGGGGGTCAACTGAGGGTCGAGGGGGGGGTGGGTCATCCGGAACCGGATTCCGTGACCGGAGGGCCATATTGAAACGCAAGGGGCGTCTTTTACTGAAGGAAATTTGGCAGTTTTTGCTTCAAAAAGTGCAGAAAAACGTGTATTTTACTCATTTAGTACCGCAAACATACACATAAACGCCATTTACTAGCTTAAAAATGCTCAAAATACATATTAAAACAACAAAATTGCGCCGCAGGCGAAAATTTTTCGGCAATTTGGGGTCGCTAGGGGGGGGGTCGGTCTGGGATGGGAGTCCGGGGGGGGGGGGTCGTCCGGAACCTCGTCCGTATCGGCCGATGGCCAGGGGGGGTAACCCCCCCCCCCCCCCCCCCCCCCCCCCCAAACCCCCCCCAAAGGAACCTATGCTTGTGAGTGTGACCCATCAGGGCTTTCAGAGATTTCGTAGCGCATCGGAATGCAAAGTGGCGTCTAATGCGGTTTGGTTGTTTGAATAGCATAACTCGGCGATTTTGCATTGTTT